>JAOTOL010000323.1:0-45858 GCA_034440575.1 Imbricaverruca yamaguchii | reverse complement strand
CGCCTCTTACACACTGTTACACCAGCATCTCGCTGCCGACAGCAATCAAGGGCGGTCCGCGCGTGCTGAGTCTGCCCAGTCGATCGACGGACGACGATCTGACGCAGCTGCTGGGCACCGGCTGGCTTCGGCAACCTGGAGACACTCAGTCTGGCCTTCACTGCCGTCACCTCGCAATGCGCCCAGCAGCTCATCAAGCTGCCCAATCTGCGCTGTCTCGGTCTGCGGCGGTGCACCCAGGTGGGTTGGCCGGCCACGGACTGCGCCGGGAGCAGGTGTCGCCGGGGCCAGGGGCTGTGTGGTGGCTATCTCAGTCTGTGGTGCACCCGGGTGGGTTGGCCGGCCACGGACTGCGCCCGGGCAGGTGTGTCGCCAGGGCAGGGGCTGGTGGTGGCTGTGCTCAGTCTGTGGTGCACCCAGGTGGGTTGGCCGGCCACGGACTGCGCCGGAGCAGGTGTCGCCGGGGCAGGGGGCTGGTGGTGGCTGTCTCGGTCTGTGGTGCACCCAGATGGTTGGCCGGCCACGGACTGCCGGGCAGGTGTCGCCAGGGCAGGGGCTGGTGGTGGCTGTCTCGGTCTGTGGTGCGCAGGTGGGTTGGCCGGCCACGGACTGCGCCGGGCAGGTGTCGCCGGGGCAGGGAGATGGTGGTGGCTGTCTCAGTCTGCGGTGCACCCAGGTGGGTTGGCCGGCCACGGACTGCGCCGGCGCGAGGTGTCGCCGGGGCAGGGGCTGGTGGTGGCTGTCTCAGTCTGTGTGTGCACCCAGGTGGGTTGGCCGGCCACGGACTGCGCCGGAGCAGGTGTCGCCGGGGCAGGGGCTGGTGGTGGCTGTCTCCAGTCTGTGGTCCACCCAGGTGGGTTGGCCTACGGATCTGCGCCGGAGCAGGTGTCGCCGGGGGCAGGGAGCTGGTGGTGGCTGTCTCCAGTCTGTGGTGCACCCAGGTGGGTTGGCCGGCCACGGACTGCGCCGGAGCAGGTGTCGCCGGGGCAGGGGCTGGTGGTGGCTGTCTCGGTCAGCTGTGGTGCACCCGGGTGGGTTGGCCGGCCACGGACTGCGCCGGAGCAGGTGTCGCCAGGGCAGGGGCTGGTGGTGGCTGGTGTTTCGGCTACGGTCCCGCCGGCCAGCTCTGGCCACTTTGATACTAAGCGACGAAAGAGATGAAAAAGTAGTACCGAAGAAGATGCGAGATCGGGTGTGGGACGCGACAGGATCAGTGGTGTGTATGCATTGGAGGGATAACTGGCAATATGCGGCTGAAGGCAAAGGACTTTTAGCGGGAGCTGCCTCCGAAAATAAAGATCTTCCTTACGCTATGTTATCAGGCTGTTTGTACAAAGTGTTCACTCTCTTACATAGGCCACCTGTCGTCAGCCTACACCAGCGACACCTGTCGTCCATGAAGACAACGAAGTGGTATCCTATCTTCAGGTACTCAGTTACCTAACGTACTGTTACTATGATATGATCAACATGGTCGATGCGCCCCTCAAGCCCACATTATTAAGTGATTCGATATTGGTGACTTGGTAAAATTACCCGATATTGGTCCTCTGTGAAGTGATCCTGTATTGGTGATCTGTCGGTGAAGTGACTCAGTATTGGTGGCCTGTTCATACAGTGACCCAATATTGGTGGTCTGTTGGTGAAGTAATCCTGTATCCGTGGCCAGTCGGTGAAGTGATCCGGTATCCGTGGCCAGTCGGTGAAGTGATCCGGTATTGGTCGTCTGTCTGCTAAGTGGCCCGGTATTGGTGGCCTGTCGATATAGTGACCCGATTTTGGTGATCTGGCGATACAGTGACCCGGTATTGGTGGCCTGTCGATACAGTCACCTGGGATTGGTGACCTGTCGGTGCACTGACCCGATATTGGCAATCTGTCAGTGCAGTAACCCAGTATGGTGGCCTGCCGATGCGGTGCCCCAGTATTGGTGACTTCACGGTGTCAGTGACCCCGGTATTGGTGACCTGTTGGTGTCAGAGACCAGAAGCACAACCAAGGAAAGTCGGAACTCCTCTCCCCTCATCGTAACTAAAATACACTAGATGAAAGTGGCAATTTTGTGATTGTCACCACGCGAAGCCAGAACTATTTGGTGCGTGAAGCAAGCCGAAAGAGGTCTCTGTCTCTTTGCATTTTCTTTTCATCGCCTACCCCCTTGAGAAGATCCTGGCTGCGCCCCTGTGCAAGACTCACGAGCTGGTGGTGTTGTAGACGAATGCTGCTCTATGCCGCAGTTCGGAGACGAAGGCCTGTTGCTCATTACGGAGCATCTGCACAAGCTGCAGCAGCTCAACCTGTGCGAGACTTACGTCACCAACCGGTCACTGCCGTCTCTCTCTGGTGAGTCCCGTCTCTATCACGTCACTGCCGTCCTTCTCTGGTGAGTCTCCTCTCTATTACGTCACCAATCGGTCACTGCCGTCCCTCCCTGGTGAGTTTCCTCTCTATCACGTCACCAACCGGTCACTGATGTCCCTCTCTGGTGAGTCTCCTCTCTAGCACGTCATCAACCGGTCACTGATGTCCCTCTCTGATGAGTCCCGTCCCTATCATGTCATTGCCGTCCCCCTCTGGTGAGTCTCCTCTCCATCACGTCACCAACCGGTCACTGCCGTCCCTCTCTGATGAGTCTCCTCTCTATCACGTGACCAACCGGTCACTGATGTCCCTCTCTGGTGAGTCCCGTCCCTATTATGTCACTGATGCCCTCTCTGGTGAGTCCCCCTCCCCATCACGTCACCAGCCAGTCACTGATGTCTCTCTAGGGTGAGACCCCTCCCCATAACGTCACCAACCGGTCACTGATGTCCCTCTCTGGTGAATGTCTGCTCCATCCGGTCCTCCTGATCATGAGCATTGCTCGGTAAGCCGCCGTTGCGTTGGAGGGCTACGGCTTTTGAGGTGCTCATGCTAGTTCTGCATTGCATTTGATGGCCGTTTCTGCCACCCTTCGTCTGCTTGCTCCGTTGCAGAAACTAGACGTGTATCTGCTCCCACACACGAAAAAAAAAATAACAAGCAAGATCTGTCACCCGGCTGCTTTTCCCGTTTACTAGCGTAACAAGTTTCAACGTTCTTTAAAAATATCGTGGTGGGCGGAAAAGTATGTTTCTAATGTCGTGTGTCGGGCAGGCAAATTTTCCCCACGCAAAAGATAATCATGTGAATCCTAAGATTCACCTTGATGCATGGACTAGTCAATATGGTGAGATGCGCCTCGTCTGTGCAAACAGCCTGGTGGCATAATCCAGCCGTTTGCCCGAACGGGTGATTAAGCTGAGAACTAAGGCGTCTGTAGCTCAGTGGCTGGGCTGAGCGTCTGGCGTGCCAGAGGCACGGAGTTCGATTCCCCGCGGTACCCGCCATTCCCAGGGTGGGTGGCAGAAGAATCGTGCAAGCGCAATTTGAATTGCATCGGCTCAATCATGATATGGCAGTAGGAACCTAAAAGGGTTCTTTTCCGACGCATTCGTCTGTTAGGCAATATGGCGTTGCAAACCTGGCACGCGATTGGTCGCGAGCAGACTCAGCAACCCTGCCGATTGTTGGATTCGAACAGACTACCTTGTTATCGAGATTCGAACGCCACCGATACTGTCACTGTCACAGCAAACACTGCGCTTAAAATGGGTGACGTACGCGATTAAAATACTGCAATGGCATTCCATAAATCCTCCCAAAAAGCCTTTCTGATCAAAACATCAAGTCATGTCTGTTCTTCACCACGTCTCTTCCCGTATGTTTGGTTGAGTTTCCATATGGTAACATGCACATGCTGGTGCACTGTTTACGGACCGATACCTGGCGTGTCTACTCTGGACGCCGCCCCCTCCCCTACAGGCGCTGAATCCCACCGCCGTTCTGACCTGGCGTGGTGTGTGTTTCAGCGCTGAAGGAGCTGCACACTCTGAACCTCAACAGCACCGACCTATCGGCAGCCACACTCAGCAAGCTGCGCGGTCAGCTGCCGCTGCTGCACAGCCTGGACGTGCGGTACACTGACGCCTGGTAACGCTGGCCGCGGTACACTGACGCCTGGTAACGCTGGCCGCGGTACACTGACGCCTGGTGACGCTGGCCGCGGTACACTGACGCCTGGTGACGCTGGCCGCGGTACACTGACGCCTGGTAACGCTGGTCACGGTACACTGACGTCTGGTAACGCTGGTCTCGGTACACTGATGCCTGGTAACGCTGGCCGCGGTACACTGACGCCTGGTGACGCTGGCCGCGGTACACTGACGCCTGGTAACGCTGGTCACGGTACACTGACGCCTGGTAACGCTGGTCATGGTACACTGACGTCTGGTAACGCTGGTCACGGTACACTGACGTCTGGTAACGCTGGTCTCGGTACACTGATGCCTGGTAACGCTGGCCGCGGTACACTGATGTCTGGTAACGCTGGTCACGGTACACTGACGTCTGGTAACGCTGGCCGCGGTACACTGACGCCTGGTACGACACCTGGTCGCTGGTCACGGACACTGACGCCTGGTAACGCTGGCCGCGGTACACCCGGTAACGCTGGCCACGGTACACTGACGCTCTGGTGACGCTGGCCGCGGTACACTGACGCCTGGTAACGCTGGCCGCGGACACTGACGCCTGGTAACGCTGGCCGCGGTACACCGACGCCTGGTAACGCTGGCCGCGGTACACTGACGTCTGGTAACGCTGGCCGCGGTACACTGACGCCTGGTAACGCTGGCCGCACTGGTAACGCTGGTCACGGTACCGTACGTGACGTCTGGTAACGCTGGTCACGGTACACTGACGCCTGGTAACGCTGGTCACGGTACACTGACGTCTGGTAACGCTGGTCACGGTACACTGACGTCTGGTAACGCTGGTCACGGTACACTGACGTCTGGTAACGCTGGTCACGGTACACTGACGCCTGGTAACGCTGGTGACGCTGGTCACGGTACACTGACGTCTGGTAACGCTGGCCGCGGTACATTGACGCCTGGTGACGCCGCAGCTGCGGTGTTCGCCAGCTGGTCTTTCGCGCCGGTGCTGTTGTCCTGACTAGCGGACACTTTCGCGCCGCCAGCATGGCCGCGGTGCGTGCGGGTGACCTGGCCAGGTCACCCGCACGCACTGGTCACACCGTCACCACGTCCGGCGGGTGCAGTGACCGTGAAACGACACTGCACTGTACCCGTGTCGCCTCGCATGTCCAGCTTTCATGATGAGTGTCGCCGAAGGCGGCGCGGGTCCATGGAGGAGTGATGAGGTCACCAGCGCTGCGACCAGGTGGTTTTTTGTTTACATTTTGGTCGTCTATGTGCAGGGCCTGTTTGGCTGATGTGGGCGAGTGCGACGCTGTAACGAGGAAGCTGAGGAAGCGATGCTCACGCCGGTGCTCGGGGTCGCTCTGAAACACGCTTGGCTCCGCAGGTGTTCACACTGTACCGATGTTCAGCGTGATGTTCAGGTGTTGCGATGTTCAGGTGTGCCGATGTTCAGGTGTTCGTGCTGTGCCGAGGCGGCTGAGGAAGTGATGCCTAAGTCGGTGTGCGGGCTCACTCTGAGACGCTCGGCTCTGCAGTTGTCCACGCTGTGCCGAGGCGGCTGAGGAAGCCATAGGGCTCACTCTGAGACCTCGGCCTGTCCACGCTGTGCCGAGGCTGAGGAAGCCATAGGGCTCACTCTGAGACACTCGGCTCTGCAGTTGTCCACGCTGTGCCGAGGCGGCTGAGGAAGCCATAGGGCTCACTCTGAGACACTCGGCTCTGCAGTTGTCCACGCTGTGCCGAGGCGGCTGAGGAAGCCATAGGGCTCACTCTGAGACACTCGGCTCTGCAGTTGTCCACGCTGTGCCGAGGCGGCTGAGGAAGCCATAGGGCTCACTCTGAGACACTCGGCTCTGCAGTTGTCCACGCTGTGCCGAGGCGGCTGAGGAAGCCATAGGGCTCACTCTGAGACACTCGGCTCTGCAGTTGTCCACGCTGTGCCGAGGCGGCTGAGGAAGCCATAGGGCTCACTCTGAGACACTCGGCTCTGCAGTTGTCCACGCTGTGCCGAGGCGGCTGAGGAAGCCATAGGGCTCACTCTGAGACACTCGGCTCTGCAGTTGTCCACGCTGTGCCGAGGCGGCTGAGGAAGCCATAGGGCTCACTCTGAGACACTCGGCTCTGCAGTTGTCCACGCTGTGCCGAGGCGGCTGAGGAAGCCATAGGGCTCACTCTGAGACACTCGGCTCTGCAGTTGTCCACGCTGTGCCGAGGCGGCTGAGGAAGCCATAGGGCTCACTCTGAGACACTCGGCTCTGCAGTTGTCCACGCTGTGCCGAGGCGGCTGAGGAAGCCATAGGGCTCACTCTGAGACACTCGGCTCTGCAGTTGTCCACGCTGTGCCGAGGCGGCTGAGGAAGCCATAGGGCTCACTCTGAGACACTCGGCTCTGCAGTTGTCCACGCTGTGCCGAGGCGGCTGAGGAAGCCATAGGGCTCACTCTGAGACACTCGGCTCTGCAGTTGTCCACGCTGTGCCGAGGCGGCTGAGGAAGCCATAGGGCTCACTCTGAGACACTCGGCTCTGCAGTTGTCCACGCTGTGCCGAGGCGGCTGAGGAAGCCATAGGGCTCACTCTGAGACACTCGGCTCTGCAGTTGTCCACGCTGTGCCGAGGCGGCTGAGGAAGCCATAGGGCTCACTCTGAGACACTCGGCTCTGCAGTTGTCCACGCTGTGCCGAGGCGGCTGAGGAAGCCATAGGGCTCACTCTGAGACACTCGGCTCTGCAGTTGTCCACGCTGTGCCGAGGCGGCTGAGGAAGCCATAGGGCTCACTCTGAGACACTCGGCTCTGCAGTTGTCCACGCTGTGCCGAGGCGGCTGAGAAGCCATAGGGCTCACTCTGAGACGCTCGGCTCTGCAGTTGTCCACGCTGTGCCGAGGCGGCTGAGGAAGCCATAGGGCTCACTCTGAGACACTCGGCTCTGCAGTTGTCCACGCTGTGCCGAGGCGGCTGAGGAAGCCATAGGGCTCACTCTGAGACACTCGGCTCTGCAGTTGTCCACGCTGTGCCGAGGCGGCTGAGGAAGCCGTAGGGCTAACTCTGAGACACTCTCGGCTCTGCAGGTGTCCACGCTGTGCCGATGCGGCTGAGGAAGCCGTAGGGCTCACTCTGAGACACTCGGCTCTGCAGTTGTCCACGCTGTGCCGAGGCGGCTGAGGAAGCCGTAGGGCTAACTCTGAGACACTCTCGGCTCTGCAGGTGTCCACGCTGTGCCGATGCGGCTGAGGAAGCCGTAGGGCTCACTCTGAGACACTCTTGGCTCTGCAGGTGTCCACGTGTGATGTGCGCCGGAGAATGGCAGTGGACTCTGCCGGTTCCGCTCGGCTGGACACAGCGGCATTTGGTGCGCACTTGTTTCCGTGCGTGTGAGAGAGCTTGTGTACGTGGAGCACAATCATTGATGCGAGCCGACGAATGTATAATTGCTTTTGCTGGCGTGAAGTGTAATTGCGTGTTCCCCACGAGAAGGTGAACGTGAACTTGTAAAAGGAGCGACTGTCGCTGTATTTGTATCGCTTTTCAATGGCGTGAGGACTGCTTATTCAGAGCATCCGTCGGACTTTCACTACAACTGTTGCCATGCGTATCAGGACTACGAGCATGGCGTGCGAATGTTATTGTATCGCAGTTTCCATCACGCATGGGAATGAGTCGCATACTATGCGCACTCTACTCATTCTCATTCAATATACAGTGGATTATCTAATATTGAACTAATTGTTTGTGTACCAACAATCATGTTAAGCAAGAAGTGGACGGATTATCTTACGCTGCACTGAAAAATATATCTTGGGTTTAATACAATTTTTCGAATATGTTCGATACACTGATCCATGCCTAGATGTGCTAATTTAGTGGGAATTTCCACTCGACCTCGGTCGAAATGCGTGGTAAATCTTATAACTTGGCAGTCATCCCTTTGTTGGAACTTAGTAGATGTGAAATCAACCCAGTTCCAACGCAATAACAGAAATAATTCGTGGCTGGAGATTTGCTTTCTCTTGCGGGTGACTGGCCTTCCATGAAGTTTGAATCGAACTCTATGGGGAAGCACTTTTAAACGCGTTCGGAGCCTGCTTTATACAGTCTGAAGGCATCGCTGCATATATATGCGATTATCCGCCGATGGCCGAGTTAGAAACATAGTGCTGCTTCGGGTCCCCACCTGGTGGGTGAACGTTGTAGACTAAACAAAGCGGTCACCAGCTAACCGCCAGAACGTGTCCTTGCACATAGCGCGTGCACACCCGACTCGAGGGCACCTTTGACCCATGTGTTGGTGTTCTGATTTAGTAGCCACGTCTCATCGCCGGGCGTGCTCGGCGACACCGCGGACCGAAGAAGTTTTCTTTCCGCGTCTGCGGCCTCGCAGTGCGATGCACATCCTAGTATGTACATGGATGCGCTAGTGTTGTTCCATCGAGTAGTCGGCTGGAGACCGGAGCGGTGGCGACGGAGAAACACCAACCGCACACCAACAGACTTAGGCTGCCAGGTGGTGACGGAGAAACACCTACCGCGCACCAGCAGACTTCCTGCCAGGTGGTGACGGAGAAACACCTACCGCACACCAGCAGACTTAGGCTGCCAGGTGGTGACGGAGAAACACCTACCGCACACCAGCAGACTTCGGCTGCCAGGTGGTGACGGAGAAACACCTACCGCACACCAGCAGACTTCCTGCCAGGTGGTGACAGAGAAACACCTACCGCACACCAACAGACTTCGGCTGCCAGGTGGTGACGGAGAAACACCTACCGCACACCAGCAGACTTCGGCTGCCAGGTGGTGACGGAGAAACACCCACCGCGCACCAGCAGACTTCCTGCCAGGTGGTGACGGAGAAACACCTACCGCACACCAACAGACTTAGGCTGCCAGGTGGTGACGGAGAAACACCTACCGCGCACCAGCAGACTTCGGCTGCCAGGTGGTGACGGAGAAACACCCACCGCGCACCAGCAGACTTCCTGCCAGGTGGTGACGGAGAAACACCTACCGCACACCAACAGACTTCGGCTGCCAGGTGGTGACGGAGAAACACCTACCGCACACCAGCAGACTTCCTGCCAGGTGGTGACGGAGAAACACCTACCGCGCACCAGTAGACTTCGGCTGCCAGGTGGTGACGGAGAAACACCTACCGCGCACCAGTAGACTTCGGCTGCCAGGTGGTGACGGAGAAACACCTACCGCACACCAGCAGACTTCGGCTGCCAGGTGGTGACGGAGAAACACCTACCGCACACCAGCAGACTTCCTGCCAGGTGGTGACGGAGAAACACCTACCGCGCACCAGCAGACTTCGGCTGCCAGGTGGTGACGGAGAAACAGCTACCGCACACCAGCAGACTTCGGCTGCCAGGTGGTGACGGAGAAACACCTACCGCACACCAGTAGACTTCGGCTGCCAGGTGGTGACGGAGAAACACCTACCGCACACCAACAGACTTCGGCTGCCAGGTGGTGACGGAGAAACACCTACCGCACACCAGCAGACTTCGGCTGCCAGGTGGTGACGGAGAAACACCTACCGCGCACCAGTAGACTTCGGCTGCCAGATGGTGACGGAGAAACACCTACCGCACACCAGCAGACTTCGGCTGCCAGATGGTGACAGAGAAACACCTGCCGCACACCAGTAACACCGGAGGGAGGGACTATCGAATCCCCCTCTAACTTCCGACCTACATCAGCTATGATGCCATGCAAAACACCGCTGTTAAGCTCGGGTGTCAAAGCCCGAAGCACGCAATGTGTTTACATTCTGACCGATAATGAAGTCACAAAAGATCATACTAGGCCAATATGTGGATCTCTACTTAAATCCCTGTTTTCAGGGATTTAGGTAGAGATCAATTACAAAGAGCGCCTTGATCTGTGTCAGAATTGTTTTTGTCAAGCTTTAGCATAAATTGGTGTGCTTATATTCATAATGGTGAAAATGTCAAGGTTCGGTCGGGTCAGAACCAGGCTTGAAAACCATCTTCCGAACTATGTATGTTCTGAATCAAAGAATACAAACGTTATTGGCAAGCAAACATAGCTTCGAACTCATGTCACATCTTGTTTCACCATTTTCAGCCATGCTGAGGTCAGAAGATGTGATCTTTATCTTTGTGTCAACAGGTCAACCCAGTGACATGATCTTTATCTTTGTGAATAACTTGGCGACTATGAATATACATGTCTTGGATGCTTTCAACAGAACCATTTAAGCAAAATGTGTGCATTGGTTTGATATCCGAAACTCCTATCGTCAGGTCAAATCACGCCGCGGGATCAGGTCGAGCCTGAATATCCCCAGTGCATCGCTTTTCAAGTATAATAAGTTGTTCACAGAAGAACTCATATGATACTGGAACAGTTTTGTGAACTATCAAGATTCGGACTTCGTGACTTGACCTTGGGTCACGGTGAGATGATTAATATATTGATCACACAATCATTCGGACTTTCGCCTATGTGCACAATGATTGGAAAGTGATCCCAGAGAAAGGTCAGATCAGGTCAAATGCGATCAAACCACACGAGGCCAGGTCATCCGAAATCATTGGTGATAAACCATCCAATATCCTGTCGTGCGACGTACGTAGTGTCGAAACCACACTTAGTTCTGACTTCACAAGGAACAACAACATTCTGCATGATATTGCATTGTGTACAACATCAGATGTCTGGCCTGAGATCATGTCATTGACATCGCATGCATGTATAATCCAGAATGCTTAGTGCATGCCCGGTATCATTTTCGGCGCAAAAAGCCTAAAATTCAACTTCCCCACTCAATGCCTTAAAAACGCGGAATTTAAGTTCATCTCAGGTTTCCCGTACCTTGCCCTTAATAAATAATTCCCATGAACAAGTTTTTCGTCTTAATAAAATGGCAGCATGCTCTGATCTTGGTGTTTACGTGCTGCAACTACTGTGAATGGCGGCACTTTTTGAACATTGCTCTAGTTGACCAGTCCCAGGTCAATTACCTTTGATGACCTGAGCCTAACATTTGTACGGAATATGCAAAATAAATGTACAAGAAGCTATTTAAAGTGCCTTGTCTTTACGTCCAATTCAGAAAAAACTCCTGATGAGCTCTCGAGACTCGTCCTCCCTACCAGGCGAGAGGTAACTGTCACACGGGTGGTCGGGAACTGATGAGAGGATGTAACAGAGAAGGCATAGAGGGCGCGACCGCGAAATTATGAGTTCTAAATGAGTCAAGAGTAGTGCGTTCGATGTGGGCTGTGTCCCACCATGCTGGGCAGCTTGGTGCAACCCCGGGGCGGTCGGCCCATGCAAGGCACTAAGGCAGCGCCTCACCTGAGGTGGTGGATTGGAGTTTAGGGGCGCATCGACATCTAGGGTCATTTTGCGCCCATCGCCTCACCCGGGTAGAGCGGTAGAGCTGGGAAGTATTTTTGAATGCTATTTTCGTACAAATGATGGTTTCGTCCACTGGAAAAGGACAAAATTGAAAAACTGGAGACAAATATGCATTGGTGACTCGTAATTATAGTGAAAATTGAAGTTCGCATTTACATCCTAGCTTCAAAGCGGGTCTATAACCGGTCGGCACAGGCATGCCTGTGGCACAAATCGTCATATATGGCACGTTCGTTCCATAACAAGCGCAGAATATACGGTCTTTTTTGGAGTGTAGTTAATTCTAGTCCTAACGGATCATGTTTTGCACAAGAATGTTCCCATTGATTCGTGAAAATAAGGGCATGTGCGAAATTGTAGGGCAGGAGCAAGTTCCCTAGCCACCCTCTTAGGTAGGTACGCGAAGTCGCAAATACTAGAACCGAAAGCCCAACAAGGAAATGTTTTAGTTACCAGTGGGCTCTTACTGGGCTTTAAGGTGATACTTAGGTCTATAATTCCATGTATTCACTAGCGTGTCCAGGACGAACATGCCTGCCCAGCCAAAAACAAAAAAGCAGCCTGATTTGGAGTAAACATATTCTTCAATCTCAAATTGTGAAAACCCTAGTTTCATTTTATGAAACAGTGTTAAGACATAAAAGACATAAAGACATAAAAGATTAGTGCAACTCTGAGCCACAAGGGCCCTTCTTGGTTGCACTCTGTACACTGAACCAGTTGCCCACCAAATCTGCCAATCAGCCCTCCCTGTAATACTGAAAAGCAAGCCCTCTATTCTTATAATGATTGTCTATGCTGTTTTTAAAGATGTTCAATGTGCTGCTACTGACGATGTTTTCTGGCAGCTGGTTCCAGTGTTCCACTACCCTGTTGGTGAAGAAAGTTTCCCTTAACCTTGTTCTGCTGTGGTTAATTTTAATTTTGAATTTATGACCTCTAATTGCATCATTTCTGTTGAATTCAAACATTTCCCCAAGATATCCCCTCTCCAGACCATGTACAAATTTAAAGACCTCGATAAGATCTCCTCTCAGCCTTCTATATCTAAGTGAAAACATATTCAATTTCTTCAATCTTTCCTCATATGCCAGGTTGCTTATGCCATTAACCATTTTTGTAGCCCTCTTTTGTACTCTCTCTAAAAGCCAACAATCTTTTTCATAGCTAGGAGACCAAGCTTGGATGCAGTATTCCAAATGTGGCCTGACGTATGCACAGTAAAGCTTCCTGATCACTTCCTCACTTCTGTATGATACATTTCTATTTATTGCCCCGAGCATTCTCAGTGCCTTCTTCCTGGCTTCCTTGGTCTGTTCTGATGCCCCCAATTTTGTGTTTAGAATAACACCTAAATCCTTCTCCTGTTGAGTCACTGATAGCACTTGGCCACCCATCAAGTATGGAGCCTTCATATGCTGCTTACCTACATGCATGATTTTGCACTTATCAAAGTTAAATTTCATTTGCCATTCTTCGGACCACTTCACAAGTTCGTCTAAGTCTTTTTGCAGCGAGATATGCCCATCCTGACCTGTTATTGCCCTAAAGACCTTCAAATCATCTGCAAATTTCAAAACTTTACTGCTTAGGCCACTTTCAATGTTATTTACAAATATAATGAACAGTAATGGCCCTAGTACTGACCCCTGGGGGACTCCACTAAGAACATTTTGCCATGATGACTTTGTACCATTTAGCATCACTCTTTGCTGTCTATCTGAAAGCCACAACTCTATCCATTTTAAGATGCTACCTGCAATACCATGGGACTGAAGCTGTATCATTAACCGTTTATGGGGTACCTTGTCAAAGGCCTTACTAAAGTCAAGATATGCTACATCAACCTGATTTCCCTGATCAAATTGTTCTGTGGCGAAGTTCAAAAAGTCCAAGAGGTTTGTGAGACACGATCGTCCTTTTCTAAATCCATGTTGAGTATCTTGAATCAATCTGCTACCTTCCAGATAACTAACTATTCTATCCTTGATAATTGATTCGAGTACCTTGCAGACTAGGGATGTGAGACTTATTGGCCTATAGTTTTCAACTTTCCCTCTTTCTCCTTTCTTGAAACTAGGAACTACATTTGCCCTTTTCCAATCGGTTGGAATTTCATTATGTGAAACTGATCTACAAAATATTATACTAAGTGGAAATGCCAGTTCCTTTTCAGTTTCCCGCAACACCCTAGCATAAATATCATCAGGTCCTGCTGCCTTATTTGGCTTTATTTTCCTGATATGATTGTAAACAACATCACTACCAATGAAATCAACATCATTTGTCAGATCCCATGTAACTGAACTATGGTGTACGGTCGGCAGATTGGTCATATCTTCCAATGTAAACACTGATTTGAACTGCTTGCTCAGCTCCTCAACCATCTCACTATCCTCACCCAATGTAGTCCCGTTTACTTCCAGTGGACCAATTGTGCTAGAAACTTTACTCAGCTTGTAGAAACTAAAGAACTTTTTACTGTCCCCATTACAGTTTCTAGCTAAATCCAGTTCCTTTGCTCGCTTTGCTGCTCTGGTTTTTTGCTTCACAGTGTCTCTAGCTTTTCGATACGCCTTTAGATTAATGACATTTGAGGCTTCTTTAAAAACTCTAAATGCAGTTTTCTTAGCCCTAATTGCTTTTATCACGTCTGGTGTAAGCCATGCTGGCTTTCCTACCCTTCTTTTGCGTCTTTGCTTTTGGGGGACATGTCTAATCTGAGTTTCCTTTAAGTAAGATTTGAACTTTTCCCACATTTCACAGGCATTTAAATTGGAGAATTCTTCTTCCCATCTGATGGCACTTAAAGCCGCTCTCATGCCGTTAAAGTCTGCTCTGTTGAAATTTGGAACCTTTACCAAATTATCCTTGATAATTTCCCCTACATGTGCCTTGAATCTAACTATGTTATGGTCACTTTTTCCCAGAGTTTCGCCTACAGTCAAGTCTTGAACCAAGTCACTTAAATCCGAGAATACAAGGTCCAAGAATGAACCATGCCTGGTAGGTTCCGATACAAACTGGTGTAAGAACAGGTCCTCTTCAAGGCATTTCCTGAACATTTTGCATGATGGGGAGCCAACACCAGCATTTTCATAACCTTTTAGATTAAAGTCACCGAGAATAAGGCACTTCCTCTTAAAGTTTCTACTGATTTCCTCACAAATCACCTTGTCAAGCTCCAGTTGCTGAGAATGTGGCAGGGTTCCTGATCGGTAGAAAGCTCCTATCCTAAGAGTATTGCTGTTGCCTTTTCCCACAGTGACATCAAGCCAAATGGACTCCACAGACACATTTTTATCCCCACCTGCTACTTTTTGAGAACTGAATAAGCTATTCACATAGAGCATTACACCACCCCCTTTCATTGCTGGACCCCTATTGCACGAAAACATATTGTATCCCTGGATCTCATAGTCCTGTAAGTTATCTCCAAAATATCCTTCACTGACCCATGCCTCCGTAATGCAAACAAAATCCGGTTCCTCCTCAGCAACATAACACTTGAACTCATCAAATTTGGAACGGATACTCTGAGCATTAAACATCATACACTTAACAAATGCTCCATAACCACCTTTGGCTTTTTCATATTGAGGAGTTCTTTTATCACTAGATGAACTATAACTCTGTCCCCTTGAGTTGCTGCTGTCCCTATTTGCAGACTTTGAGGTTCTATTGCCTTGGCTGACACTATTGGAATATTCCTGAGTTGGCAATGCAATTTCATCCCTCCCCACCCCATTTCCTAGTTTCCCTGAAGGACATGCTCATATACTTTGCCTAACACATGGACCCCCTTCTCAGAAAAGTGCAGGCCATCCCTCTGATAGAGGTCCCACGATGCATAAAACCTGCTCCACTCGTCTACAAATGTAAAACCTAGCTCCTGGCAGAGCTTTCCTACCCTGGTGTTAGCTGCCAGTGCCCTAGAGCTCCACTCAGGGGAGGCTCTAGCCCTAGGCAAAATTCCTGTTACAAGCACTCTATTGGTACCCTTCAGGGTGGCCAGAAGGGCCCTGTACTCTCGCAGAAGCTCCTCGCTCCTAGTATGACCTATGTTATTTACCCCTACATGCACTATGACTGTGTTAAACTGGTGATCACTGGTGACCTGTGCCACCGCAGGTACCAGGTCCTTCACCTTGGCACCAGGCCTGGTGATGCACCTCCTGTCCCTCCTACCTTTACAAAATACCCGCTCTAAATGACGCACACGAGAGTCTCCTATGACCAGCACTGACTCCTTACTACTGCTATCCTGGGGGCAGTCATCCAATGCCTGGAACATATTTGTTGTTACTATGCCTGCCCGCTGGGCCGGTCGGCTACACTTCCTCCCGCTCCTACCACCTGCCACCTGCCATTCACTGACCCTTTCCTTAGGTTCGCGTCTCCAAATCCTCCACCCCCTGACCTCATGCCACTTCCCCTCCTGTGACCTACCAGAACTACCCCTCCTCTGTTCACTATTAACACTATTAACACTCCCCTCTTGAGAGATCCCAGCCACCTCCACAGTAGGGGAAACCTCAGCTACCTGGTGGCCTGCGACCACCTGGGCATATGATGTCCCTGCTACGGATTGACCCCTTGTTGCTTTATCTTGCCTACCCTGTGCAACAAGGGCAGCCTTGAGGTTGGAAACCTCTGCCTTAAGGGTCCTAATTTCTTCCTCTAGTGCCTGCATCCTGGTCGAAACCATCCTAAACGCTGCAGCTTATGCCTAGATTTAGATTCAAATTAACTTGCTAAATTAACTTGCTAAACAAGCGACAAAAAAGCTAACTATCATTCACTATAAATCGCTACCTCCTATACTGTCAGTTAAATATCTGAGTGCCTCAAGAAAAGCAGAAACTATTAAACAATTGTTTGTTTTTTTGTTTTGTTTTCTTTTTAAATAAATTAAATAACTAAACAAGATGTCTAATCTAATTGTCTTCCACACAAGTAGACAACTATATAAATATCCCTTTGATATCACTTATGGCTAGACAGAAAAATGAACAGTCACGCAGCACTTATGAATACCCCCAACTTACTACTAATTAAACTATCTTAAACTTCAACACCAAACACACTTGCTAAACAACCGACAAAAAAGCTAACTATCATGCACTATAAATCGCTACCTCCTATACTGTCAGTTAAATATCTGAGTGCCTCAAGAAAAGCAGAAACTATTAAACAGTTGTTTGTTTTTTTTTTGTTTTTTTTTATAAATAAGTTAAATAACTAAACAAGATGTCTAATCTAATTGTCTTCCACACAAGTAGACAACTATATAAATATCCCTTTGATATCACTTATGGCTAGACAGAAAAATGAACGTCACACAGCACTTATGAATACCCCCAACTTACTACTAATTAAACTATCTTAAACTTCAACACCAAACACACTATGCACACCAAAAAATAAATAAAGTATGTTAGGATAGTATGAATGTTGTCTAATGTACTTATCAAATCTACACACTTGTAATATCTCCTACTACAGAAATCGAAGAGTCGAGAACACGCCGAAGCCACGAGGCCTCCCTTTGGCGCATACAAGATGGCGTCCTGCGGCGTCGCTAGGTTAATATAGTATAGTTTGCGTGCTACGAAAATGCTTATAAGATAAAACCTAATGAAATATAATAAGAGAAGTAATTGCTAAGCACCTATCCACAGCTTAGACTAGAGTACTGCCCTGTTCTGCAGCGACTTATCTGGAAACCTGGAGCTCGGGCGCGCGTCCTTCCACCTTGAGAGCTGGCGGCAAACTCTACTTAGGTTGCTCTGAGCTCATACTTAGGCACCTAGTTGGGCACTTACTAAGCTTTCCAAATCCAAGGAATTAAAAAAAATTGTAGGAATTATTTTTTATTTGCTCATGCCAACCAACTCAAAACAAAACTTTTTGAGTCGGCACAATGCATGCAATTTGGGTAAATATATAAAGGAAGCCAATGGGGTTCTTTTGGTTCAAAAAAGTGTTTCTAGTGTCTTCATGGAAATTGAAAGAATTTGTGTTGAATTTCATGTAAATTGTGAGGCATTATTTTGCTTTCAGGTAATAGCAACAAATTGTTCCACACATTTTCTTCCATAAAGGAAACAAATGGACTATGTTTGATTAGATTTGGTTAGTTTAGGTTAGTTTAGTGTTTTAAGTTGGATTTTTATTTAGAAATTATTTTTTCTTCAAAAGCAGCTGATGTTAGGCTAGGTTAGCAAGGGCTATGTTTTTAAATTTCGAAAGTTTTCAGAAAATACGTTGCTTTATTTTATTTTTTTCTCCGAAGTGAAGTTATTCTAGATTATGTTACGCTATACTCCATTTGTGTTTCATTTTTTTAACATTTCTTTTTATACTATGCTACCTAACATTTTCGTGTTATTTTGCTCACAACCTGAAAATCAAGCATTTGGACATAAAATAAGTGGTCTCGTCATCTTAGCCACATTCATAAACATTGCATTATAATTAAATTCAAATAATTCATCAAACATACTAAAGCACAAATTTGCGAAACAGAACATCGAAATCAATCAAATAACATTTCAAACAGCCATAAAAAAGTATATTGTGACAATGCAGGTGTAGGCCATATCCAACAAAATATGGGAAGTGTACAGAAAATGGGTTTGTGTGGGGTAGCACTATTGAATAATTATGTAATATTACAATAAAAGAATAACTTAACCTAACCGGGCCTAACCTAGCGTAATCTACTGATGTTGAATCACTTAACCTAATGATATTTGATCGCCTAATCCAACTGATGTTGGATTACCTTATATTCCCACTACATTCCCAGAGGACTATTCATCATGTGCAGTGTCAATCATAGGTGATATGCTTTCAAAGAAAAATTGTCTGTGTTATTTCGCAAAGAAATACCACCTAAAGAAGTTGCTGGGTAAGCTTCAACAGAGCTAGTCCATGTATTCTTGTTTCTGATTTGCGCTCATGGGATTCTATATCACCTTTTTTTAATGTGGAAATAATCGGTTTTAAAAAATCAGTAAAAAAAAATAGCTGAGAATGTTCGGAACCAAGGAAATAAAGTAGAGAAAACACGAGGACATTTTGTTCTGGGGAGGGGGATAGGGGACTATGGATATTTTTTTCCACATCTTATTTGGGTGCCTCGGACCGCCCCAGGTGCAACCCCTGTGGTCGGCAGGCACGAACGGTGTGGGCTGTGTCCCACCATGCTGGGCAGCTTAGTGAAACCCTTGTGGTCGGCAGGCGCGGGCGGATCCATGACCTTTTATCGGGATGTGAAATAGTCTAAGGGCCGCCGTTTTACCACAGGAGCGCCACTGATGGAGACGACTTTAGGCGGTGCACACAACGTCCTCGAGGCCTGCCAGGAGGAGATGACGCCGAAAAGGAGAGGATGTCTAGGAGGAGAGGACAATCTTCTTTTTTTCTTAAGAGAGGACGGCCTTAGGCTGAAATATTCGAGGGAAACGGCACAGTCAAGCCTTCTCGGACGGGTGCCGTTTCCCAATCCGAAGGGAGGCGTTTTCTAATCGGAGAAGGTGTTGCGCTTGCCGCAGTGTTCCTCGCCTCCGGATCCGCCACTGGTGACGGTCTGCCGCAATGCACTCTCAGCATGTGGTCGTGATGAGGCTGTCATTAATCAGTCCTCGACGCGTGGCGGGCATGCGGCAATGGCGATGGTTGGCTACGTTTTTGGCAATGATTCTTGGCGCACCCTGGCTGACAGGTGACGACCATAAGCATAACATGATATCAACGTGAGGATTCGTCGGAAACCGTTATCCCCTGTACGACAGCCTGTATCCTGTGGATTATCTCGACCGCAGCTATTTTGTGTCGCTTGACATCAGCCCTGGACACGACATGCGGGGTCCTAGACACCCACAGCTGTCACTGTTCATGCGGCACGGTCAAGGCTCATGCCCCGCAGATCGGATGTAAAAGGGAAGAAGGACTCAGTCCTCAAATGGTTAACAACTAGTGACAAATAGAGGTGGTAGGATGGCGAGGGCAGGATTCATGGTGACCATACATAAATCATTCATGATTTTTTGTTTGTTTGGCTGTTTGAAATGTTATTTGATTGATTTCGATGTTCTGTTTGACAAATCTTTGCGTTAGGATGTTTTATGAATTGTTGGAATTTCATTATGATGCAACATTTATGAATGTGGCTAAGATGATGGAATCACTCATTTTATGTGTGAGTGCTTCCTTTTCAGGTTGTGGGCAAAATAACACGAAAAAGTTAGGAAACATAGCACAAAAGGAATGTTTTAGAAATGAAATTAAAATGCAACATAACATAACCTAACCTAGACTAACTTCACATCGGAGAAAAACAAAAAAAATTAAAGCAACATATTTTCTGAAAACTTTTGGAGTATAAAACCCTTGCTAACCTAACCTAACATCAGCTGTTTTGAAGAAAACTATTTTCTAAATTAAAGATCCAACTTGAAAAATCTCCACCGACCTAAACTAACCTGCCCTAACCAAACCTAGCTCATTTGTTTCCTTTATGGAGGCAAATGTGTGTAGCAATTTGTTGCTATCACCTTAAAGCAAAGTAATACCTTCTTATCTTCACGAAATGACTGGTTATTGAGATATAAGTAAGTACAACTTGCCATAAAGACATAAAGACATAAAAGATTAGTACAACTATGAGCCACAAGGGCCCTTCTTGGTTGCACTCTGTACACTGAACCAGTCGCCCACCAAATCTGTCAATCAGCCCTCCCTGTAATACTGAAAAGCAAGCCCTCTATTCTTATAATGATTGTCTATGCTGTTTCTAAAAATGTTCAATGTTCTGCTACTGACAATGTTTTCTGGCAGCTGGTTCCAGTGTTCTACTACCCTGTTGGTGAATAAAGTCTGCCTTAACCTTGTTCTGCTGTGGTTAACTTTAATTTTGAATTTATGACCTCTAATTGCATCATTTCTGTTGAATTCAAACATTTCCCCAAGATATCCCCTCTCCAGACCATGTACAAATTTAAAGACCTCGATAAGATCTCCTCTCAGCCTTCTACATCTAAGTGAAAACATATTCAATTTTTTCAATCTTTCCTCATATGCCAGGTTGCTTCTGTCATTAACCATTTTTGTAGCCCTCTTTTGTACTCTCTCTAAAAGCCAACAATCTTTTTCATAGTTAGGAGACCAAGCTTGGATGCGGTATTCCAAATATGGCCTGACATATGCACAGTAAAGCTTCTTGATGACTTCCTCACTTCTGTATGATACATTCTTATTTATTGCCCCGAGCATTCTCAGTGCCTTCTTTCTGGCTTCCTTGGTCTGTTCTGATGCCCCCAATTTTGTGTTTAGAATAACACCTAAATCCTTCTCCTGTTGAGTCACTGATAGCACTTGGCCACCCATAAAGTATGGAGCCTTCATGTGCTGCTTACCTACATGCATGATTTTGCACGTATCAAAATTTAATTTAATTTGCCATTCTTCGGACCACTTCACAAGTTCGTCTAAGTCTTTTTGCAGCAAGGTATGCTCATCTTGTCCTGTTATTCCCCTAAAGACCTTCATATCATCCGCAAACTTCGAAACTTCAAAAGTGTTTATGTCAAAAGTCTTCATATCCAAAAGATATGAATTTGAAATTCTTCCAATTTAAATGAAGACCCTGGAAATACATTTTTGAAACCAAAAGTACTGTAGGGGCTTCTTCGATATATTTACCCAAATTGCCCGCATTGTGCCGACTCCAAAAGTTCGCTTTGAGTTGTTTGGTATGGGAAAATCAGAAACAATTCTCACAATTTTCAAATTCCTTGGATTTCAAAAGCTTAGTAGGTGTCTAACTAGGTACCTAAGTATGAACCTAGAGCTTCATAAAATGCAACTAGGTTTTGCACAATTTGAGATTGAAAAATATGTTTGCTCCAAATCAGGCTGTTTCTTTTTGTTGGCTGGGCTGACCTGTTCGTCCTGGAAACGCTAGTGAATACATGGAATTTACAGACCTGACTAAGCATCACGTTAAAGTCCAGTAAGAGCTCACTGGTAACTAAAACATTTCCTTGTTGGACTTTCGGTTCAAGTATTTGCGACTTCGCGTATCTACCTAAGAGGGTGGGTAGGTAACTTGCTCCTCCGCTACAATTTTGCACATACCCTTATTTTCCAGAATCAATGTGAACATTCTTGTGCAAAACATGGCCCGATAAGATTAAAATGAACTCAACTCCAAATAGACCGTATATATTGCGCTTGTTATGAAACGAACGCGCCATATATGACAATGTATGCCAGAGGCATGCTCTTGCCGACCGGTGATGGAGCTGTTTTGAAGCTAAGATGTAAATATGAACTTCAATTTTCACTATATTTACGAGTTACCAATGCATATTTGTTTCCAGGTTTTCAATTTCGTTATTTTCCAGTGAATGGAAGCATCATTTGTACAAAAATAACATACAAAAATACTTCCCCTGCTCTACTCAAGTGAAGCGCTGCCTTAGTGCCTTGCATGGGGTGATTGATGGCGTACGCTCCACAAAGTCGTCCAAAAAAATCAGATCGGTTGACGTCCCTGCAACACGATGAAATGGTTAGCAAGAGTAGAATGGCCAACGCGACCACCCCCTTCCCCGGCAAGCCGTAGTAAAACTCGACATTGGGACACCAGACCTTGCCCCAGGATAAATGACGCATTCTGGATTTAAACAGAGAGAAGAAAACAACAGACGTTCGGTGAAGGAAGATACACTATTTCTTTTCCCTCCAAGGGAGAGGGCGCTGGGGGTTCCGAATTCGTGAAACAAAACAAAAATGAGACCTTTCTGAAGGGGAGGTGACACACAGGCCCCTGTCATCCCCATGCCTTCCTGCGTGTCGGCTCGAATGGTACAAATGACGTCACCTGGGGCACCACTTTTGGGCCGTTTTAATGGTTTCATGAATTTCCAAATGAAAACATTTTCAATTGAACTCACTCTAAATCCTATAATATCACGTCTGTGCTTTTAGAATCGTGTTGTGCTGTTATTTTATCATCCTCAGTTAGGGTGCGAATTAGGCGACGACCATCACGAATGCAGCGTTTTAGGGGCACGCATTTTATCAAATTCTTAGATGGCTCAGTTGAGTCATAAATAGCGCAGCTGTTTACATAACTTCCTCGTATGTTGTTTTATGCTTGGTTTTATGTCAATGACACCTTGTGTTCGATGTACGTGCGTTTTAGTTGTAGTTTTATTGTACAATGTTCTGTTGTGGTGTGTCTTTATCATCTCGAAGAAAGATATGGAAAGAAGAGATTGTCAACCAACATGCTTATGTTTCCAAGAGATGAAAATGCATATCAAACCTGGCTGACAGTGAAGAGGAGCTGATGGAGTTCATCCAACCAGCCCATCCATTTGTTCCAACCACTTTACCTCTGATGGTTATGATCCTGGCCACGGATGCAGCTGAAAATAATGTCAGTGTCAACACCTGCCTTTTCTGGTGTCATTCCATGAAATAGCCTGCCTATCAGATCTGTATGGTATGGAGTGTTGCATCATGCTTGTCCGGAATGCTTGCTGCATTTTGGAGCATCTTAGATATCAAGACACAAAAGATCAGTGTGACTATGAGCCACAAGGGCCCTTCTTGGTTGCACTCTGAACACTCAACCAGTCGCCCACCAAATCTGTCAATCAGCCCTCCCTGTAATACTGAAAAGCAAGCCCTCTATTCTTCTAATAATTGCCTATGGTGTTTTTAAAGATGTTCAATGTTCTGCTACTGACAATGTTTTCTGGCAGCTGGTTCCAGTGTTCTACTACCCTGTTGGTGAAGAAAGTCTGCCTTAACCTTGTTCTGCTGTGGTTAACTTTAATTTTGAATTTATGACCTCTAATTGCATCATTTCTGTTAAATTCAAACATTTCCCCAAGATATCCCCTCTCCAGACCATTGACAAATTTAAAGACCTCGATGAGATCTCCCCTCAGCCTTCTATATCTAAGTGAAAACATATTCAATTTCTTCAATCTTTCCTCATATGCCAGGTTGCTTATGCCATTAACCATTTTTGTAGCCCTCTTTTGTACTCTCTCTAAAAGCCAACAATCTTTTTCATAGCTAGGAGACCAAGCTTGGATGCAGTATTCCAAATGTGGCCTGACGTATGCACAGTAAAGCTTCCTGATCACTTCCTCACTTCTGTATGATACATTCCTATTTATTGCCCCGAGCATTCTCAGTGCCTTCTTCCTGGCTTCCTTGGTCTTGGTATATATCGCCTTGGTGACACAGAAGGCACCGTGACACTCGGGGGAAGGTGGAGGGGAATTACCCGAAGGCCACTTCGTAACGTCTGAAAGGTCTGTCGATATATGTGTTTATGTACCGCTGAAGGGTGGGGGGGGGTTCGGGAGCCAAATTTGGGGACCAAGCAATTCATTAATTAATGAGGAGAGTATTAATGGGGCGAGCGAATGTGAAGCAAATGAGGAGAACGAATGCGTGTAAGTAGTTTTAAGGATCAGCGGAAGCCACTTGGGGCTCAACGCAGACATCTATTTCGTGCGCCACAAGATTATATTACTACTAGGGTCCAAAAAGTCCAAACTCGGGACAAGTCATTCAAACCAATGGCAAAGTACATTCTCATCAATTCTCTAAGACAACGTATTAATTATAATCTGGCTAAAGACACTCACTTACCTATATGGTGTTCCAAAACTTTGACCTCGCACACATACATTCTTGTTGGGGACGGTAGCTCAAACCGACATCAAGTCGGCTGGGGTTTGGTGAATATGTGGTGGGGGTGGCGGGGGAAACACCACACACCACACACATAGGCATAGCAGGAAAGAAGCTATTCAGCCCAGTTTAAGCCTACAGTGAGCCCATGTTCAGTTGTCCTAAAGCCCAGTCTTAGTTAAGATTAACCCTCAATCAGTCTCAATTAGTTCAGTTAAGTTCGGTGTTAAGGCTTCCCACCCCGATCCCTCACACCCACACACCCTTCACACACACCACCCACACACACACACACACCCTGAACACCCCGGCAACACACCCACCCTTCACACCCCCATCACCCCCACAACACACCGCACCCACACCCACCTCCACCCCCGGCACCCTACCGACGGCAGCCACCCCTACAATATCACGAAACACGAAAAGACGCTCTCGACATCTAAAAGGATGCATCAATACCGACACAAACGTCAGATGAATGAGGGAACTCTCCAGGCCTGAAAAAAAATATCCACGCGATGGAAACGGTGTCCTGATTCCTAGGAAGGCGGCCATGCTACTTCAGAGGGCGCCACCAAGGCTCTAAACGGGACCCAACGCCTTAGCTCATTAGCGAGCGAGTATGTTTTAGTCATGTTTTGTATTCAGAGTTATATCGAGATGTTGTATATCACTTTATATACAGGGCATGTTTCATAATGTTCCAGCCATCAGTGGTGAAGCGGGAGAACATCATACTCGACCTCTCTGCCAATTGAAATCCGCTGTTCTGTCGCTCCTGCGTTTATGAAAACCCACCAGGTTCTTCTGCGGGGCATTGAGGCCGTTGACTTCACTCGCCTTGGTGCATACTGTGTAATGCAACTACACGCTTCGAAGGAACGTTTGATTAATTAAATGTCTGTCTTGTTTCTAAACTAGGCTTTCAAGACCATGTGCTCAAATAATTAAGAACGGTCTAAATTCTGCCGTTGAACTGGAGCTCATGGATCGGGTGGTGGGGCCAGGGTTCACGCAACAAGCTCTGCTTAGCAATAGAAACTGGCTCCTCAAGCCACCCCAGCAACAACTCGGATCAATTTAAAAAAAAAAAAAAAAAATTTAAACTTTCTGTGCGCGAAGCCCGCCGGAGTAATCTATGTTTCGTTGGTACTTTTTTAAGTCCGGCCCCTTTAGAAAACCCTGGCTGCGCCCCGGCTTGGATACAACCAACACATTTGGCTTCCACGCCGTGGAGATTTCACTACATGTTGGATACACCCCGCTTAATTCGGTGTCTGGAAGTTGTGTCAGGCAGCTACCGCACCAACCGGTTCGCGTCTGTTCCGGCCTTCGAATATCCCGTCTGGTAATCCTGCAGCAATAAGTCACAAGCCTATCCCGCAGCCAGATTGTGCACAGTTGAAGTGTCTGACCGACACAGCACAGCAGAAGTGTCCGACTGGCCGACACAGAACAGCACGCCCAGTTCTGCCAACGTCAGCGGCCGGTTGACCTATCCTGCAGGTCTGAACTCGTGTTCAGAACTCCCCGACGTGACTGCCTGTTCGCCACCCGCCGCTGCCCATCATGGGATTCCAGGTAACGTGGCTCGGGCCGGGGATCAACGAACACCAGTCAGAAATCTGGCCGTCTGATTGGGAACGTACCATAACGCGGGTTCAATTTTTCACACCCGTTGCAATCCGTGTCAGTATGAGCCAATACAACTCGTATTCTCGTAATCTTGTGTCAATCCATTATCTTACCGTGCCCACAAATATCCTTGCTAAGTCATAATTAGTTGCAGTAATATAGAACACCTAGACCATCAGAAAGAAGCACGATTTTAACAATCGATAGAAGGCAGCAGGGCCCTCGGCCCATGTAAGGCACCAAGGCAGTTCGTCACTTGAGGAGAGCTGGGAAGCACTTTTTATGTCATTTTCGTACACATGATGCCTTTATGCACTGGGAAATAGCAAAGTTGAAAAACTGGAACACAAATATGGATTGGTGAATGTTAATCATAGTTAAAATTTAAGTTTACATTTACCTCTTATCTTCAGAATAGCTCTATCACCGGTCGGCAAAGGCATGCCTCTGACAAATGTCGCCGTATATCGCGCTTTCGTTCCATAGCAAGCTCATGGTATGCGGCCTCTTGGGTGAAGTCCCTCCTACTCTAGTGGAAATCGCTGTGTGAGGGACACTTTTGATATACATCGGGCTATGTTTTGCGCACAAATATTCCCATTGATTCGTGCAAATATGGGAATGTGCGGAATTGTGGGCAGGAGCAAGCTACCTACCCACCCATTGAGGTAGGTACGAGAAGTGGCAAATACTAGAACCGAAAACTCAAGAAGGAAGTCTGTTAGGAACCAGTGGGCTCTTAATGAGCTTTGATGTGATGCTTATTCAGCTCCGTAAATTCCACGCCTTCACTAGTGATACCAGGACGGACATGTCAGTTCAGCCAACAACAAACAAAAAACATTCTGCTTTTGAGGAAACTTTCTCTTCAATCTCACATTATGCAAAACATAGTTGCATTTTATGAAAATGTTGCTATAAACGCATGCTTAGTTACCTAGTTAGGCACCTACTAAGCTTTCCAAATAAAAGGAATTAGGAAATGTGTAGAAATTATTTTTATACTTGGCAGTACCAAACGACTCAAAACCAACTTTTCGAGTCTACACAATGCATGCAATTCATGTAAATATATACAAGAGGCCTCCATGGCGCTGTGCGTTTAAAAAATGTGTTTTTTCAAGTGTCTTCATGTAGTTTAAAGAAATTTGAATTGATAGGTTTCGGAAGATAAAACTTTTTATAGAAAATAAGCATGTCACGTTGTGCATATATCTCAATAAGCAGCCATTTCCTGAATAAAATATTGTATTAATGTGGCTTTAATGTGACAACAAGACAAGTTCTTACACATATTTGCCTCCATAAAGCAAACAAATAAGTTAGTTTTGGTTAAGGTAGGTTACTTTATGCTTTTTAGTCTGAAAATGTTTGTAGAAATTTATCTCTTAATTTTCTTCTGATTCAAAAGCAACTGCTATGGGGTTAAATTATGATGGGCTATGTTTTTATTTTAAATGTTTTCAAGAAATAAGTTGCGTTTAATTTTCATTATTTTATCTTTGGGACTCTTCTCCAAAGTGGGGTTAGTCTAGACTAGAGGTTAGTCTAGTCCAGACATCATGTTGTATTTTTTCATTTTCAAACATTTCTCTTCATGCTATGTTTCCTAACTCAAAGTCCCCCTTTTTGGTGTTATTTTGCTCACAACCTGAAAAGCAAGAATTTGCACAGAAAACGAGTGGTTCCATCATCTTAGTCACGTTCATGAATATTTCATTGGAATGGTAAATTTAAAGAATTCATAAAACATCCTAAAGTACAAATTTGCCACAGAAAAACAAAGAAATCAATTTTAAAAAACATTTCAAACAACCACAGAAAAGCATCTTTTGTGACAATGCAGATGTAGGCCATACCTGCTCAATTCAACAAAACATTGGATTTATACAGAAGGTGTTTTGTGTTGAACAGCATGTAAGGAAGAATTATGTAATACTACAATAAAAACATAACATAGCATAACCTGACCTAACTTTGCATAATCTACTGATGTTATATCACTTAAACCTATTGATGTTGGATCATCTAATTCTACTGAAGTTGGATCATCTAATATCACTACATACTGTAGTATCATCAATGTATCCAGGCATCATTTGCAGTATCAATGCTAGGCGACATGACTTCAAAGAAGGAAATTCTTCCTTATATGTTACTTCCCAAAGAAATGAATGAATGAATGAACGAAAACCCTAATGAAGTTGCTGGGTAAGCTTAAACAAGTCCAGTCCATGCATTGTTTCTGATTTGCTTTCAGAGGCTATATCAGGGTCATGCCTATAGGAAGAATTATTGATAGTCCATACAGTATATTTTCTCCGGGAAAATCCTCTGCTCCGAGCAGGCTCAATTGAATCCTTACCTGAAAATTTTCACCCAGAGGCATCCCCTGAGAGAAACAGCTGTTTTCGAAACCAGATAAATGAAGTGGAGAAAATCAGAGGATATTTTGTTCCGGGGAGAGAGGGGGGGCAGTCGCGATTTTTTTTCTGCCTCACTTCATTTGGATACCTCGAACCGCCTCTGGAAGGCAATAATGCAATTCGCATGTTGCATAAGTTGCGAAAGTTACAATTTTCATTTGCAGTGACATATTTTACAGGAAGCAAGTTCAAGTCAGACCACATGTGTATTCCGGTTTGGTGGGTCACCAAGATATAGTTCTAGTCAAATTTTAAATAACTATAGTAAACGTATCATGGGGGGGAGTGTTTTTTTTTAGGCGTGCCGGACCATAAAGGTCATTTGCGCCACCTTTAAAGGAACACGTTGCATATCTGTCTATGAAAGCGAGTGTTACGATCAAGGTACTGGCAAGTGGACATTTACGTTAAGGAATTTTGCGTTATACTTTGTGCGAAGTTTTTTGGGTGCTGAAGACGGGGGCTGGGTTGGGGACGTCTCCCTTATGTCTAACTGGTTTTAATTTTACTTTACTCCTCCACATAATAAGTTGTGGTTTGGGTGGGGCTGGGGTGTTTTGAGTGTCGAGTTGATTTTGCTAGGGTGCCGGCTTTAGCCTACTCCTATCGAAGAGCACCGAGGGATTTTTACCGTACGGACAAGGAGGCAATTGTCCACACCGCCTCTCACGCCGGCTGCCGCGTGTTAGTTGTTAGTAGTTGGTTAGTTTATGCATGCCATGCAGGGTTGTCAGTTAGGTTAGTACGGTGTTTCATAATTTGGCTCCTCTACGTCCGCTGATCCTCTGGGTAGCCATTTACGTTAGGTGTCGGAAGGCAAATCGTCTCATGTACGTCCGACGGCTCCTCTGGGTAGTGGTTTTAAGGTAAACTATTTTCTTAAGTTTCGTTGTTTTCCTAAAGCAAGTCGGCTCATCTACCTCCGACGGCACCGCTAGGTAGCCAATTATTCCTAACTGGGAAGCCAATCGGCTCATGTACGTCCGACGCCCTGCGGGGATGGCTATTTACGTGTTTCCTACGAGTGTTTCGCGGTCATGTATTGCAAGTTGATGTGAACGTTGGTGGTGCCTAGAGAGCTCCTGCTAGTTCTGTGGCATACAGATATTCAAATAGCAATTAAATGAGTTCTGCGTGTTTGTCACCGAGAAGCGATGGAAGCGATAGGGTGATGCCCTCTTCTGGCAGAAGGCCTTAAGTGTTTGTCTCTGAGAGCTAAAGCTACTACAGTCTAGCAGGATGTGGCCTATGCTTAACGTGGTGTTGCAGGTGTCGCAGCGAGGTGTTGTGTGTTGGTCATCCTCTAATCGAGGATGTGTTAGTTTTGTGCAACCGGTTCTAAGTCTAGTGAGGATGACATCTTTCTGTCGGTGAGACTGATTTGATGTGTTCCATGTGCCTATGGTTGGTTTTATTGCGTGGGCGTGGTTCGATTTATGTTGTGTTAAGTTGTGTTGTGTCCATGTGTTATGTTGGTGTTGGCGAATGCGATGTTGTAGGAGTGCTTTGCAATCGTCTACCAAATATTCCACGCTGGGGTAGGTGTTCGATGCTAAGGCTTGCTTTGCGAGCCGGTCTGCTTCTTCGTTACTTGGGATGTTGGAGTGGCCCGGAATCCAGAGGAAGGAAAAGTTCATGTTTACGTTATGGGCCACGATTTGTTGGATTCGATCAATAATGTGATGAGGACAGTCGTGGGTGTTGGTAATTGACTGCAGAACGGATTTGGAGTCGGAGCAAATCACTACGTTTCTGACTTTTCGCTTAATGAGAATGAAAATAGCGGCCAGAATGGCCATTGCTTCAGCGGAGTAGATGGAGAAGTTATCCGGCAGGCGTTTGGAAAGTCTGAGACCTGGTCCAGTGATGCCGATGCCTACCTTAGCCTCGTGTTTCGACCCATCCGTGAATATGAGTGATTTTTTATTGTTGTCATCGGCGAACTTGTGAAAGAGGCCTAGAATCTCCGCCGATGTGATAGAATCTCCGCCAATGGCTTTCTTCTCCGAGAGCAAGTATTCGACTTTTGGTTGACTGAAAGTCCAGAAGGGCCTAATGGGCGGTCGAGCTGCAGTGGATGGCATTGTGAGGTTTAGATCTGAGAGAGCCGTGGCAATTTGAATGCTATATGGTGGAAGTTTGCGCGCGAATCGGCTCTTGTCGTATCTGCCAGGCATGAAGCAGCGCTGTGCCGGATGATTTGGAATGGATTTGATTTTGATGTGGTAACGGCACAGGTGTTGGGTCCTCCTGTGGTGGAGTGATAGTGTGTTTGAGTCTACTAGAAGACTAGCTATCGGTGTAGCGCTAAGGGCGCCTGTGGCTGCTCTGATGCAGGTGTTTTGGATGACTGATAATTTTTACTCTGACTTTCTGAAATTGTGGAAAAAACGATGCTGTTGTATACTATGATGGGTGGTATGATTGATGTGTACAGTCGCAGAAGTGTTTTCCTGTCTCCGCCCCAGTCTGTGCCTACAAGTTGCACGTATTATGTTGACGCGCTTCGCGCCTCGCTTCGTGATGTCGGTGATATTGGTGTTGAAACTGAGTTTTTCGTCTAAATGCACCCCTAGGAACTTGAAACTTTTCACCTGCTCGATGGCTTTGCCATCGATTTTAAGTACCGTTTTCGGTGCGAGACGAACACGACTGTATGTGACAGTGGCCGATTTTTCTGCCGACAGGGTGAATCCCCCAAGTTTTGCACCACTTTGCAATGTGGTCTAGTCCTGCCTGAATTGTTTTTTTTTTCAGCTTTAAGGAAGCATTGTGATGTTGTCCAGATTGCTATGTCGTCCGCGAAAAGTGAGTATTGAATTGAAGTGTCCCCGTGGTCGGCAAGTATGTCGTTGATCATGATGATGAAGAGGCTCGGCGAAAGCACGCTCCCCTGAGCGAGGCCCTGCTCCTGAGTTGTGGTGTTTGATGTGACATTGCCGCATCGGACCCTAAGAGTCCTATCTCTGAGGAAGTTGAGAATGAAGTGCGCCATGTGTCCGCGTAGGCCTATCTTATGGAGTTTGTGTGTCAGCGCTGACTTGTGTACTCGGTCGAAGGCGGCAGTGATGTCTAGGTAGGCAGCTATTGTTGTGCGTTTGATGTATAGACAACTTTTGATGTCATGCACTAACCTAATGAGATTGTCTGTAGTTGATTTTTGCCGTTGGAAGCCGCATTGAAATTCGTCGAGCAAGTCGTTGTGTTCCAGAAATTGCCTCAATCGTGTGTTGACCATGCGTTCGACCAGCTTGCTAGCACAGCTAGTAAGTGAGATGGGTCTATAGCCTTTTGGGGTGGAGTGATCTTTGTGCGGCTTTGGTAATGGTATGACTACGCTCTCCCCGCCAGGATGCGGGAAACGTGTCGGTTTGGTACAGTTCATTTATGGCCGCTAGTAGATACGTTAGGAAGTTTTTGCTAAGACGTTTAAGAAACTGGTAATGAATGTCGTCCGACCCAACCGACGTGTTTCCACACTTGCTGAGGGCAAGTTCTAATTCGTGCATAGTGAATGACTGATTGTAGATTTCTCTATTGTCAGAGTTAAAATTTGCTTTGGAGGCAAGGGCGTCTAGGACGCTTACTATAGTGGTGTCATAGTTGCTGTTGCCGGATACGCTGGTGTAGTGTAGTTTAAAGTGGTCTACGACTTGTTCTGGGTCAGTGATGTGCTGTCCATTCACCGTCAGCTGGGGGAAAGAGCCTGGTGGTGGGCGTTTCAGGTTGGAAGCGCTTCATCAGGTCCCATATTCTGCCGGTAGGTGTGAACCTACTGAATTGCGAGGCAAAAGACTGCCAAGAGTTTTGGCGTGCTGTTCGAATTGTGTACCGGCAGTGTTTTTGAAATTGCCTGTATGCTGATAGGTGTGCTTCGCACACGCATCTTTGAATTGTTTTTGGGCACGGCGCCGTGCGGCCCTTTGACAGTCCGGGGTCCACCATGGCGTAGATGCCTTTTCCTAGGTTTGTTACTTTTGGGACTGACTCTTGTGCTGCTGAGCTGATGGCCCCTAGGATTGTCTCTATCTTACTGGTATCTGAAGTTGCTAGGTTGAGGTCCACCTGTTCCTCGAATTTAGTCCAGTCCGCTCGTTTCAAATTCCAAGATTGTCTGAATAGTTTAGTGTGGTGGATAGCGTCCGTGCTGAGCCTAATTGTGATTGGATAGTGGTCGCTCAGCCCGGGAACGTCTGAAACTGACCAGTCAAATAGTGAGCCAAGTTGTGGGGTGCAGCACGTTAAGTCTATGCAAGTGTCCGATCCTAATAAGGTCGGGTTGTGGCGGGTGGCGGCCCCGGTGTTAAGGAGTACTAGGTTGTGGTCCGAAATTAACTGATCAATTTGGTGACCTCTAGTGTCTGTCTGGTCGCTTCCCCATGAGGGGTGTTTAGCATTAAAGTCCCCCATAATGAGAACTGGTGGAGGGGCCTGAAGCAGCAGGTCATTCAGCTCCTGTGGTGTGAGGGTTTCAGCTGACGGCGAAACGTATAGTGAGATTACTGTGGTTTGGCAATGTGCAATTTTGAGGCTGACTGCTACGCAATTCAGGGGAGTATTTAACGTTACTCGACGATGAGGTATGCTGTTTGCTATTCTCAGACGTGGTTTTCGAGTGGGTTTGGGTATGTGTGCAGGAGGTTGTGGGAGGTTCTGGTTTGGTAGGAGATGGTGGCCATGGGCTTGAGGTTGGTCTGGGTGGGTGTGGTGGCCTTGATTCTAGGCCTTGGTTTGGGTCGGCCGGATGGGTGTGGTAGCGCCCGAGGCCCTGGAGGAGGCAGTGGGGGGAAGCTTCAGGGTGGTGAGGTCGGTCCTGGCCGGTTGGAAGGGGTGGCGCGAAAGGATACGGCCAGTTCCCATGGAGGATGGGTGGGTGCCAATGGGGGATTAAATGGAGACCGGGTCTGGGTGTTGGAGGAGCGACGTTGCCGGGTCTGGAGATAGGGTGGGAGGGGGAAGCAGCCCCATTCCTCGGTGGGGTTGACGTGGGATGCCGAACTCGCGATGGAAGGAGTGTGGCAGGAGGTCGGGTCGTGGGTGAAGGGGATGTGGATAAGGGCCAGGTCCGAAGTGGAGAGGATGTGGGAGCAGGCCAGGTCCTGGGTGGGGTGGGGTGGGAAGGAGTGGTGAACGGCGAGGTCGAGGGGCAGTGGGCCGGGGAGTTCGGGGATCGGTGGGGCGGTTGAGTCGAGGGTCGGAGGGGCGGTTGAGGCGAGGGTCGGAGGGGCAGTTGAGTCGAGGGTCGGAGGGGCGGTTGAGGCGAGGATCGGAGGGACGGTTGGGGCGGGGGTCGGAGGGTCGGTTGAGGCGAGGGTTGGAGGGGCAGTTGAGGCGAGGGTCGTAGGAGCGCTGAGGAGGGAGTTGTGCCGGGCTCCGGGAGCCGGCTGCTGGTGGGATGGTAGGGCCGGTGGGGGCTGGTGTTGGAGGGGGTGTTTGCTTAGGTGTGGAGAGACGTGGCTGCGTAGCTTCGCCCGGTGGTAGGTGCTGTGTGGAGAGGTGCAGTTGTGGTTGTGTGAATGTCAGTGGTATTGTGGCGTAGATGCTGTCGTGCTGTTACGTGTGGCACTCGGTGGATTGCCGCATACCGGCACACCTCCCTCTCCTGTGCCCACTTGGGGCAATTGGGGTCGGTGGCGGGGTGCGGCCCTGCGCAGCCTGCACACTTCCGTTCGGAAGAGTGGCAGTCGGATGTCGCGTGGTGGCCGGCGCACTGGCTGCACCTTGGAGTTGGCGACGTGCATGCGCGAAACGTACCACCGAGTACCATTGTGAAAGTACAAGTTGTTATTCGGTATATCTACCTAGCATACTTAAGATGTCGCTCCTTATAAATTTATATAACCATTTCTTCCGATTTTTCCTCAGAAAATAACGATCTTAATTATGATCATATTTTGACAGCTTACTTTCTTAGGAATTTTTGTGTAGCTAACAAGACATTGCATACATAGAGTTTCTCAACTGGCAATTATCACGCCATCTATAGGACACCAAATGGAAGCATGGTCCCTTCACATTTTCACTATTTCCGCAATTTGCTTTAGGCCCTTGTTAAGTTCTAAGTGCGCAGTTGTACCTAGTTGGAGCGTTATCTGAGTACCTGAAAACATCACAAGTAGCAAGCCAGATAAAACTTCATTATCACACTAAAAGCATCATTCGTGGAACTACAATGGACACTTGTTCGCTTCAATGACTCAGATTACTAGCGCTTGGCAGCAACGCTAAGAAAACACGGATCTGAAAACATGCCGACAGAGCGAATCACTCATGAGAAATGGATATCCTGACTTGAGCGAAGAAGCGAACCCAATCGTGAATGCGTCATTTTTGCGCATATGCACCCATGTCGCCCGTCTCGCCCCACGACTGCTGGGGGAAAACAGGGCAATGCGTTATGGGGGAAAACGAATTTGGAGGGGCCCACCTACCACCATTTTTTTAGAGTCCGTGATTTCGGCCACTATTTTTCGAAGGGGCTATTCTCGTTTTTTTTTTATTAACACACTTAGTGACCAATTTACTTTCCTGTGGAGGGGCCAATCTATCACCACTGTTCTGAGACACCAGATGCCAACCTTAACTCCCCCTCCCTGTTCGAAAGTGTTTCTTTTGACATCCCTTGATAAGTCACCTCACAGAGTTGAAATTGCATCCATGCAAATGTGCAACTATATAATTTTCAACTTTCAGGCATTCCAGTATATAATTTAGCTGAAATATTTAAGGCATTCCAGCCCGGTCGTTAACACGCCAAAGTTCGCGTACGTGTACAACCGCCTTGCGCATTCGGCACATTCACCACACGTCGTACGGTTCCACGGTTTCTGCTAGGCCTCCTACGTTTTGTTAATTGTTGCTGCACATTATGGTCTCGTGTCATATTTGGCATGTGATATGCTTCGCGCAGGATTCGCTGGGCAAATTCAATTAATTCAATTCCTTAGAGTTTTCTTCTTCCCACATCTTCTGGATGGTTCAGAAATTCGAATACCCTCTGCGCTCTGATGTACCCCATCTCTTCGCTTAAATATGCTCCGAGATTGGCTACCGAACCGAGGAACAAACTAGATGTTCTTTTTTGGAACTTCGAAGCGTTTTCCGAGACCCCGATGTGTTTCTTAGTGACAGGCCTTTTGTTCAATGTTGAAGGCCATGTCACTTTTTTAGGTTAAAGCCTGCTTTTCAAGCCCCATGTGGTCTGATGGCCTCGGTGTACTTTGAGGGCCTCCGGTGCTTATTTTTAGCACTCCGTGTGTTTATTTATAGCTGAAACGTCCGTTTGTGGTTTTCAGGCGATTTTCCTCGCTAGAGCATCACATGTTTTAATCTCTTCTGGTCTTGGATAGCTTCGGTTTGATTTTGTCGGATCCCGATGCAATTTCCTCCGGCAAGGCTGTGCTTAGTTGTGGTCTTCGACGCCAATTTGTGGAGGCCCCAACGGGAATTTCGATGTCCCGGCCCGAATTTGTGGGATTATCGACGGAAATTCTGGGTTCCGAATACGATAGTTGGGAGCTCGACTCAATTCGTGGGGAGCGTAGCATTTAACTGGGCCCCAGGGCGATTTTGACAGATCGGTGTGAATTGTTGCGCCTGGCGCGATATTTTGCGTCTGCTGTATTTTTTTGGAGCCACCTACGCGAATTCTGGGGTACCTACGATAATTTATGTGACCCAGCGCGATTTTTAGGACCTTGGTGCAATTCTTGGGAACCCCACCCTCTCAGGAGGCCGGTATTTGCCCCTTTGTTACGCCACTGCAGCTGTTGAACGAATTTTGTTAGCCCTTCATAATATAAAAGCATTTCGGATAGTATCTTTCGGTGCATGTTTTGAACTTCCAATTGTTCGGGTCGATTCGATGGGGTCCCTTTGTAACTTTTGTTGGTCGAGTTATTGTTTTGCAAGCCCCTGCGGGAAATTTTAACCTCGGTACACCCTTGAGGCTCCAGGCGCAACTTTTCGGTGCCCAGTACGCTTTTTTCCTGGGCATGACGTTTTTTTCAGCGGGGGCCTTGGGCGCGATTTTTGTGGCCTCAGAGTGACATTCCAGGTATAAATTTATTCGTGGGAATCCAACTGCAACTTTTGGGCCCCCTATGCGATTTTCAAGTGCAGCGTCTCGACGTATTGGGTATCAGTGTGCGATTTTCTGGGCCCATCAACAGTTGTTGGGATCCCCGACTTCGAGTTATAGTAGCCTCGACACGCTTTGGAGGCCCAACACGCTTTGGGGCTTTCGTAGCAATGGCTGGGACCCCAGAGGATTTTCCTTGTGCAGACTGCTTCCGTTGTCCCTGCTTCATTTTATAAAGTGATCCCGATGAAACTTGTGGTGCCCGGTGCGACCTGTCATGCCTAGCGTGATTTTAATTTGCAGGGTTTCTTTTCAGCACCGTGGTGATTTTCATGAACCACGAGCACGAAATTTGTGGGCCGTCTACGCGATTTTCACGGAGTGGACCTCAGCTGTTGTGCCCAGCAGACCGGGAGCGGGACAAATCGTCATTAAGTTGGCGCATTTATTCAGCGCATAGGTGTAGGAATAGGGAGCAGGGGGACCATGAACACACCCCATACACTTTCATAAAATTTATCATTAATCCTATGACGGTGCATGGTAAGAACCAACTTCAAATGACGTCCCCCCACCCTCCCCACACACACACACACCTTTTTGAGATGTGTCTACGTAACTGGTCCAGCGTAAGTCACTGCCATGTTATACAATAATCGGCTACAACATCTAGTTACCCTGTCCCGCCAATGCCACATTATATTTAGCTTCTTGTCTGCACTAGTTTCATATAAATCATTAATATCAATATCAATAGGGCCCCTGGTTCATAAAGCCGACCCAGCAAGAACTCGGATTAAATTTATTTGAAAAAGCTGCTAAAACGAAACTTAAAGCACGAAGCCTAACTATGGAGGACCATGCACTTGAAACGCCGGAGCAAACAATGATCTATCCGTAAGGTACTAAAACGTTTTAAACGGTGAAGGCGGGCCGAGCCGAGCCGGGTTATTCAAACTAACTTAAAACTGTCGCGCATGTACGCGAATAGACTCGCTATGGTTTCGCGCTCGCTCAAAATTAACTAGACCAACCGATTACCCACTCAGACTATCGATTGTACACACTACCATGTACTAGGAGTAAAGCACAGGGATTGTAGAGGCATTGCTGCACGTGTGTTAGCTGCACATCTAGGATGTATGCGGACTAATTCGACTCCACCCCGCCCCATTCCACACCTTCCAGTGCGTAAAGGGACTCAGTGTAATGCACGTAGCTGGACTGGAGCTAGGGAGCATCCAGCGTAAGTGTCCTTGCAAGTAAAATGGTCGCAAGAGCGCCAGCCTAGACTCATAAAAGCATAGCAAGTGCGCCAACATAGGCTTGTAGCATGCTGAAAAACTCATAAAACAAGTGACGCATCACGATGAACAATCAACTGCTGTGGCCCGAGGGACGTGTCAGAGGGCCAGATAGTGGACGGATTGTCGGAGTTCACGGGAGAGAGGAAGATGAATTTGAGGAAAGGTACAGAGACAATTGCAACGCACAATGTAAGAATATTGTGAAAGTTCGTCCTTCGTGTACGTGTTGAACAATGATTGTTAAAGTGTTTGTTTTCCTCCCAAACTTCATGTGATTCCAAACTTCCAAACTTCCAAACTTCATGTCCTAGGTACCAAAGATATGTGCATGCAAATTAGTTTTCTTGAAATCGTCCAGCTAATGGTGAACGTGCCTCCACTGGTCATGTTGGCAAGCGGTGCACCCTCATGAAGCCCCACTAAGTGAACTGTGGGTGAGGACAGAATCCTCACACTTTTCCTACCGCACTGTGCCTGTCTTTTGTCAGGGAAAAATAATCCATTGCAATCACAATTGCCAAAAATTGCAACGCTCCGGAGACTGGGGATATGTATGATAAAGTCATCCTAGAATATCTTACGCTTCAAAAGCTAGAAGCACTGCACCAGTTCCGCAACAGACCCATGATTGTTGGTTTGTTATTTGGGCTTTGGGACGCATCGATTGCGTTGGCCATACAGCGCCCATAGCAATGCTATATGGTACCAATCGTCTTAAACGGTCCAACAGTAGTAAACGAACCTACAGAATGCAGGCAGGTCACTACGATCCTCTAGTGTTGCATGTCAGTGAGGTAAGTATATCGCTCTGAAGTCGACATCCGAAGGAAAGTGAAAAAGCTATACCGAAGTTACCGCTCGGGAGTGATCTCCCAGGAGATCGCGGAATGACAGGAACTGCACAATTCCAAGAAGGCGTATGCGATCATCGGCGAGCAAAGGGCATGAAGTCAAAGTGTGACGCACTAACAGCGGTGCGTGACATCGAGGACAGCTCGGCCTGTCCTCTTCACAGAACAGGTGGTGGTGTGCTGGGCGAGTGTGCCCAAGCCAGACGGCAGAGCATGACTCGTCTATCCTCGCCCCACGGTAGAATGAGGCCCACTCTCCAAGGCATGGTTTGATCGTTCGTCGTCCGTTGTTCAGCAAAGTGTTCCAGCTATTCTGCCATATTTCAAAAACAAAGGCCGTAATTGAACGGTGATATTACCTCGCGGGGAGCGGCATAGACCGCAGGAATGCTGCCTGGGCTGCACGTTTTGCAGCAGCATCTGCTGCCGCTTTCCCTACGATACCGACGTGGCTCGAAATCCAACTGAGGATAACAGCCTGCCCAGCTTCATCAAGTTATGTGAGACGACGCAGAACATCCTGCACAACGGGCTCAGTTGGGTTGTGACCCAGAGCCTGCTGAATGAATCAATAAAAATTGCATGCGAGCAGACTTGTGCTCGACTCAAATTTCTTGAGCCGACTCACATGTGACTCATACATCTTAAATCTGATTCGACTCATGATTCAGAGCAGGTCAAAATTATTCGATTCGACTCAATTCAGACACAGAGCGCACAAAGCATGATTCGGCTCGCGATTCAAACAGACTGACAAATTTGAATCGATTCAGTTCCGACTCAGTGGTATCAGACTTACCAGCCATATGATTCAGTGTGCACTGCCCAAACGTTATATATATATATATATACATATATATATATATATATATATATATATATATATATATATATATATATATATATATATATATGTATATATATATATTCAAGTGCATAAGCCATAAAAGACATAAGGACATCAAGACATAAAACTATGAGCCACAAGGGCCCTTCTTGGTTGCACTGTGTACACTCAACCAGTTGTCCACCAAATCTGTCGATCAGCCCTCCCTGTAATACTGAAAAGCAAGCCCTCTTCAAACATTTCCCCAAGATATCCCCCCTCCAGACCGCGGACAAATTTAAAAACCTCAATGAGATCTCCTCTCAGCTTTCTGTATCTAAGTGAAAACATATTCAACTTCTTCAATCTTTCCTCATATGCCAAGTTGCTTATACAATTAACCATTTGTGTAGCCCTCTTTTTGTACTCTCTCTAAAAGCCGACAAACTTTTTCATAGCTAGGAGACCAAGTTTGGATGCAGTATTCCAATTGTGGCCTGACATATGCACAGTAAAGCTTCCAGATGACTTCCTCACTTCTGTATGATACATTCCTATTTATTGCCCCAAACATTCTCAGTGCTTTCTTCATGGCTTCCCTGATCTGTTCTAATGCCCTCAATTTTGTGTTTAGAATAACACCTAAATCCTTCTCCTGTTGAGTCACTGATAGCACTTGGCCACCCATCAAGTATGGAGCCTTCATATGCTGCTTTCCCAAATGCATGATTTTGCACTTATCGAAATTAAATTTCATTTGCCATTCTTCGGACCACTTCACAAGTTTGTCTAAGTCTTTTTGCAGCGAGATATGCGCATTGTGACCTGTTATTGCCGTAAAGACTTTCAAATCATTCGCAGATTCCAAAACCTTACTGCTTAGGCCACTTTCAATGTTATTTACAAATATATTGGACAGTAGTGGCCTCAGTACTGATCCCTGGGGGACTCCACTAAGAACATTTTGCCGTGATGTCTTTGTACCATTTAGCATCACTCTTTGTTGTCTATCTGAAAGCCACAACTCTATCTATTTTAAGATGCTACCCGCAATACCATGGGCCAGAAGTTGTTTCATTAACTGTTTATGGGGTACCTTGTCAGAGGCCTTACTAAATTCAAGATATGCTACATCAACCTGATCTCCCTGATCAAATTGTTCCGTGGCGAAGTTAAAAAAGTCCAAGAGATTTGTGAGGCACGATCGCCCTTTCCTTAACCCATGTTGAGTATCTTGAATCAATCTGTTTCCTTCCAGATAACTAACTACTCTATCCTTGATATTTGATTCGAGTACCTTGCAGACAAGAGATGTGAAACTTACTGGCCTACCTTTTTCAACTTTCCTTCTTTGTCCTTTCTTGAAAATAGGAACTACATTTTCCCTTTTCCAATCTGTTGGAATTTCATTTGGTGAAACAGATCTACAAAATTGAATACTAAGTGGAAATGCCAGTTCCTTTTCAGCTTCCCGGAATACCTTAGCATAAATTTAATCACTGAACTATGGTGTACGGTCGGCAGATTGGTCATATCTTCCAATGCAAACACTGATTTAAACTGCTTGCTCAGTTCCTCAACCATCTCAATATCCTCGCCCAATATAGTCCAATTTACTTCCAGTGGACCAATTGTGCTAGAAACTTTACTCAGCTTGTAAAAACTAAAAAACTTTTGCTGTCCCCATTACAGTTCCTAGCTAAATCTAGTTCTTTTGCTCGCTTCGCTGATCTGGTTTTTTGCTTCACAGTGTCCCTAGCTTTTCGATACGCCTTTAGATGGACGATATTTGAAGCTTCCTTAAGCACTCTAAATGCAGCTTTGTTAGCCTTAATTGCTTTTATCAAGTCTGGTGAAAGCTATGGTGGCTTCCCTATCCTTTTTTGCGTCCTTGCTTTTGGGGGACATGTCTAATCTGAATGTCCTTCAAGTAAGATTTGAACTTTTTCCACATTTCACAGGCATTTACATTGGAGAATTCTTCTTCCCATCTTATGGCACTTAAAGACGCTCTCATGCAGTCAAAGTCTACTCAATCCACCAAATACCAAACCCACACCGAACTAACTATGCTATGGTCACTTTTTCCCAGATTTTCTCCTACAGTCAAGTCTTGAACCAAGTCACTTAAATCCGAGAATACAAGGTCCAAGAATGAGACATGCCTGGTAGGTTCCGTTACAAATTGGTGTAAGAACAGGTCCTCTTCAAGGCATTGCCTAAACATTTTGCATGATGGGAGCCAACACCAACATTTTCATGTCCTTTTAGATTAAAGTAACCAAGAATAATGCACTTCCTTCGAAAGTTTCTACTGATTTCCTCACAAATCACCTTATCAAGCTCCAATTGCTGAGAATGTGGCAGTGTTCCTGATCGGTAGAAAGCTTCTATCCTCAGTGTATTGCTGTTGACTTTTCCAACAGTGACATCAAGCCAAATGGACTCGACAGACACATTTTTATCCCCACCTGCTACTTTTTCAGAACTGAATAAGCTATTCACGTAGAGCATTACACCACCCCCATTCACTACTGGACCCCTATTGCATGAAAACATATTGTATCCCTGGATACAATATGTTAGTCCTGTCCTGCAAGTTATCTCCAAAATACCCCTCACTAACCCATGACTCCGAAAAGTAAACAAAGTCTGTTTCCTCCTTAGCAACATAACATTTGAACTCATTAAACTTGGATCGGATACTCTGAGCATTAAGCATCATGGACTTAACATATGCTCCTTACACCACCTTTGGCTTTTTCATGCTGAGAGTTCTTTTTATCACTGGATGAACTACCACTCTGCCTTCTTGAACTACTGCTGTTCCTATTTGCTGACTTTGAGGTTATATTGCCTTGGTCACGGGTCATATTTTCCAAATGTGCACAAAACGAAAAACCTAACACCAGGAATCGAACGACGAGCTTATTGCGGTTCCAACGATATATAGTTTGTATAATTTATATCTACATTACACTAAGATATCGGCTCTCGAAGTTTCACCTTCAGTGCGAACCTACACAAATGCCGCAGGCTATAATTCGTGATCCGCGGCTCCGATTGGAGCTGAAATGATCAGCACCGTTTCAGTACCGCAGATAATCATGTATGCCAATTTTCATCAACGTCTGAGACAGGGGCGTGTTAATTTTGAAAATTTGTGTTCAGGATATGGTGGATTGGCACCCACTGGTATATCTTACCTAGACAAGGAGTATTATGAAAATAGGTTGCATCTAATATTTACGTTGACTCAAACAGTTCGTGAAAAGCTATGGAAATTCACTTGCCCCCTGTGTGTGGTGGGGTGATATTCACTTGAACACCGACATGGCCGGTTAACTTAGCTCACCATTCTAGTTAGCTCGTCAAGTATAAATACATACATATATATATATATATATATATTATATATATATATATATATATATATATATATATATATATATATATATATATATATATATATATATATATATATTCCGTGCAGTGGTGCAGCCAGGATTATACTTAGGGCAGCTCAATCAAAAGAAAAATGCGAAGAAATGGGAGAATGCTACCGATGCGATAACCGACAACCGCGTCGAGAATTTGGATGTTACATGGTGATAAAAATATATAATAATATTCTCGTTTGACTCAGTGTATTTTGCGTCCTAGGGATGGGGGGACCTGTCCCCTTAACTGAGCCTCTGATCAAGGGACATATTGCATCTTTGTGATTTGGAGAAATTATATCTCGAAGCCAACGAGATTGATTTCTTAGCTCATAATGTTCTATTGTACTCTGAATAAAATCACCAGAAGCCAGACTAAGAGCAATTATAAATACATTAAAGTTCCCCTGTTGACAATGGGCGTTTTGATAGCCACACCATTAACATTGCCATTCGCTCCGACCCATCGAAGGGCTGCAGTCAAAACCTGAAGGTTTAGCGCCAAGGCGTTCCCAGTCTTCACAGTTGGTGTGTTTGTGATATAAGCGTGACGCTTGTATTTGAACGAAGTTACTTAACTTCATTAAAAGTGACCTGTATCTATAATTTCCGAAATCAGTAATTCCACAGCCACCCGCAGACCGTATTCGGCTTCTTATGGTATCAACCCTTTCCTGTCCGTCCGTCAACCAGCCATTGCCGGATCGGGGTGGGATGGGGGCGTCTTGTAAGTCCCTTAATCCCTCGATCTACGTAAACTAGGACGACCAGTTGCCCACCAAATCTGCCAATCAGCCCTCCCTGTAATACTGAAAAGCAAGCCCTATTCTTATAATGATTGTCTATGCTGTTTTTAAAGATGTTCAATGTGCTGCTACTGACGATGTTTTCTGGCAGCTGGTTCCAGTGTTCCACTACCCTGTTGGTGAAGAAAGTTTGCCTTAACCTTGTTCTGCTGTGGTTAATTTTAATTTTGAATTTATGACCTCTAATTGCATCATTTCTGTTAAATTCAAACATTTCCCAAGGTATCCCCTCTCCAGACCATTGACAAATTTAAAGACCTCGATGAGATCTCCTCTCAGCCTTCTATATCTAAGTGAAAACATATTCAATTTCTTCAATCTTTCCTCATATGCCAGGTTGCTTATGCCATTAACCATTTTTGTAGCCCTCTTTGTACTCTCTCTAAAAGCCAACAATCTTTTTCATAGCTAGGAGACCAAGCTTGGATGCAGTATTCCAAATGTGGCCTGACGTATGCACAGTAAAGCTTCCTGATCACTTCCTCACTTCTGTATGATACATTCCTATTTATTGCCCCGAGCATTCTCAGTGCCTTCTTCCTGGCTTCCTTGGTCTGTTCTGATGCCCCCAATTTTGTGTTTAGAATAACACCTAAATCCTTCTCCTGTTGAGTCACTGATAGCACTTGGCCACCCATCAAGTATGGAGCCTTCATATGCTGCTTACCTACATGCATGATTTTGCACTTATCAAAGTTAAATTTCATTTGCCATTCTTCGGACCACTTCACAAGTTCGTCTAAGTCTTTTTGCAGCGAGATATGCTCATCCTGACCTGTTATTGCCCTAAAGACCTTCAAATCATCTGCAAATTTCAAAACTTTACTGCTTAGGCCACTTTCAATGTTATTTACAAATATAATGAACAGTAATGGCCCTAGTACTGACCCCCCTGGGGGACTCCACTAAGAACATTTTGCCATGATGACTTTGTACCATTTAGCATCACTCTTGCTGTCTATCTGAAAGCCACAACTCTATCCATTTTAAGATGCTACCTGCAATACCATGGGACTGAAGCTGTATCATTAACCGTTTATGGGGTACCTTGTCAAAGGCCTTACTAAAGTCAAGATATGCTACATCAACCTGATTTCCCTGATCAAATTGTTCTGTGGCGAAGTTCAAAAAAGTCCAAGAGGTTTGTGAGACACGATCGTCCTTTTCTAAATCCATGTTGAGTATCTTGAATCAATCTGCTACCTTCCAGATAACTAACTATTCTATCCTTGATAATTGATTCGAGTACCTTGCAGACTAGGGATGTGAGACTTATTGGCCTATAGTTTTCAACTTTCCCTCTTTCTCCTTTCTTGAAAATAGGAACTACATTTGCCCTTTTCCAATCGGTTGGAATTTCATTATGTGAAACTGATCTACAAAATATTATACTAAGTGGAAATGCCAGTTCCTTTTCAGTTTCCCGCAACACCCTAGCATAAATATCATCAGGTCCTGCTGCCTTATTTGGCTTTATTTTCCTGATATGATTGTAAACAACATCACTACCAATGAAATCAACATCATTTGTCAGATCCCATGTATCTGAACTATGGTGTACGGTCGGCAGATTGGTCATATCTTCCAATGTAAACACTGATTTGAACTGCTTGCTCAGCTCCTCAACCATCTCACTATCCTCACCCAATGTAGTCCCGTTTACTTCCAGTGGACCAATTGTGTTAGAAACTTTACTCAGCTTGTAGAAACTAAAGAACTTTTTACTGTCCCCATTACAGTTTCTAGCTAAATCCAGTTCCTTTGCTCGCTTTGCTGCTCTGGTTTTTTGCTTCACAGTGTCTCTAGCTTTTCGATACGCCTTTAGATTAATGACATTTGAGGCTTCTTTAAAAACTCTAAATGCAGTTTTCTTAGCCCTAATTGCTTTTATCACGTCCGGTGTAAGCCATGCTGGCTTTCCTACCCTTCTTTTTGCGTCTTTGCTTTTGGGGGACATGTCTAATCTGGAGTTTCCTTTAAGTAAGATTTGAACTTTTCCCACATTTCACAGGCATTTAAATTGAGAATTCTTCTTCCCATCTGATGGCACTTAAAGCCGCTCTCATGCCGTTAAAGTCTGCTTTGTTGAAATTTGGAACCTTTACCAAATTATCCTTGATAGTTTCCCCTACATGTGCCTTGAATCTAACTATGTTATGGTCACTTTTTCCCAGAGTTTCGCCTACAGTCAAGTCTTGAACCAAGTCACTTAAATCCGAGAATACAAGGTCCAAGAATGAACCATGCCTGGTAGGTTCCGATACAAACTGGTGTAAGAACAGGTCCTCTTCAAGGCATTTCCTGAACATTTTGCATGATGGGGAGCCAACACCAGCATTTTCATAACCT
>JAOTOL010000322.1:0-45745 GCA_034440575.1 Imbricaverruca yamaguchii | reverse complement strand
TGTACAGATGGTTACCTCATCACGTACATCCTTACACGTTCCGGTGGCATGATGGTTACCTCGAATGACGCAGCACTCCGCATCGGCCCGGTAAATAGATGGTTATCTGACGCAAAAGGGATCCGTACAGGTCCCGGTGTACAGATGGTTGACCTCATCACGTGGCGACCCTTGACGTCCCGGTGTACAGACGGCTTACCGCATAACGTGTTATCCCACACGTCCCGGTGTACAGATGATTACCTCATCACGTGAAATCCGCCACGTCCCAGGTGTACAGATGGTTACCTCATCACGTGTGACTCAGCGGGGCGGATACGGCGCCTGCCGTTATTCGCTTCGGTCGGCGACGAGATATGCATCCGCTTACGGTTCGTGGCGCTTTGATTAGCTGGCCTGTGAAAGGGACTGAAGGTGGAGGGCGGACTCCGCGAGCCATCCAGATCAATCTGATGATGGGCCCGTGTTACGGACCACTACAGCTATTGTCCTGAGGGATCAGGTGGTGGGCCCATTATCAATCCAGAGACCAGTGAAATCACACAGCTTATTACAATGTGGTAGGTTTAGGGGCACGACCCAAGAGTCATGGAACTCAACAGTGCTTAATCATATCAGAGTTTTTTTTACAAGGCAAATGACGAAGGCTACTCGATGCGATTATTACACCTATTGCTTTGACTGCACACTCCCGATCCGCATCATATTTTACAATGTATATGTCATCTTATTAGTCAGGCGTATATACCACAGAAAACCAAACCTTGGAGAGGAAATCGGAATAACTGTCCCGATTGTATAAACGGAGATCATCCTAATACTTCCTGTAAAGGAATAGGGGTAGGGTGACTGAAGTAGTGTCTGCGCACAAAAAGTCTGGGGCACGCAACCAATATGTGTTGTAATGATAGGAAAGCATGACACCTCCCGACATAATGAGCTTTTCGTCACCGCTAAGAGGTAACTGTGGGTGTCGAATGTGTGGCCTATTCGTAAGCGACATAGCACCACCTCGTTGCGTCTGATGTTAATGTGATGATGATGGCCACTCACCGAGACGGTGCTTGACTCTCTTCAACTTATTATGAGTCATGCACTCCCAGCTGGCTTCCCATTTCTTTATAACCGAACTCTTAATGTCTGGGAAAAGTCCCTCGCAGAGGAGAGGGAGACGTCGAGTGCGTGGACATTCAGCGACGCGCCTTCGCTGCGACATCCGCAGCCTCATTTCCGACGATTCCCACGTGGCTTGGGAGCCAACAGAATACTACTTTCTTACCTATAGTGTTGAGCAACGTGAGCCTATAAAACGTCTTGTGCTACTGGGTTTTGTGGGTAAAACCCTATGAGCGCCAATAGGCTGCTGAGCGAGAGTCGCTGTATATCGCATGTGGTGTAGCATGCCCAACCTCAATGAAACACAGAGCTTTATTGATTGCAACCAACTCTGAGGTGTAGACTGATGCATTTGCTGGAAGCGAAAACGTTCGAGTTGCATTGTCTGACACAAAGGCACTGCCAACACCGGTGCCCGTTTTGGAACCATCCGTATATGTCGACGTGTGGTCTCCGTATGACGTAATCAGTTCCAGTGCTCTGAATTTGAGTTCTGCAGGAACGACATCACCTTTTCTCATGCATGCCAGCGATAAATCAATATCTGGGGAGACCAGTCTCCAGGGGGGGTTTTTTAAAGTATCCACACGCACTACTCCACTCAAGCATATACCACTGTTCTAGAACAGGACGCGGATCCTCACACAGAAAGGAACAGATGTTCCCCGGCGCAACAGAGCAAGGATACGTCGGGAAAACACGGACCGATATGTGGGGTGTTCGGGAAACTGGCGCAGCTTGCATGCATAGCGCATCCCAAGTAATTCGCGACGCATAGCAAGACTAGGCTCGTTGGCTTCTGCTAAAAGACTCACTGCCGGTGACGTACGAAAAGCACCGGTAACAATACGTAGCGAAGTGTGGTGAATGGTGTCTAGCGTTCGCTTCACTGTTGCACACGCACCGTCATACACAAAACACGCATAGTCGAGCTTAGACCGGATTAAAGATCGGTATAGAAGCAGCAATGTGGGTCTGTCGGCACCATATGAGGTACGTGAAACCACCTTAAGAATATTCAGAGTTTTAAAACAATTGTCACGAAGCATTTTAAAGTGGTCCCGATATGTTAAGCGAGAGTCGAGGAGAACACCAAGGAATCTAACCACCGGTCTCGTAGGAATTTGCGACCGATACAGCCTGACTTCCATGTTTCGACAGCCTTGACGCCGACAGAAATGAGTGGCCACAGTCTTGCCGGTTGAAAATCGGAAACCACTCACGTTTGCCTCATGGCTCCAGGCGGGGAGACAGCAAGTTGTAGCTGCCTTTGCATGGCCGGTGCTGAGGTGCTCGACGTCCAAATAGCGAAGTCGTCGGCAAAAAAGCGAGCTACAGATAGACGGCGGCAACGCACTGCCGATGTCATTGATCAGGAGGGGCAAACAGGCACGCTAAGCACGCCGCCCTGCGGCACCCCATTCACCTGCCGGAACCATTCTGAAAAATGGTTGGCGATGCGGACTCCAAACCGACGATATTTTAAGTAGTTTTGAAGAAAGAGAGCAAGCGGGCCACGGAGGCCGCATTCATGTATTTTTAGAAGTATGCCATGACGCCATGCCGTATCGAACGCGCCCTCAATGTAAAAAAAACACAGCTCCAACATGTCGTTTCTTTATAAAAGCAGCACGTATGGCAGTGTCGAGGGTAATAAGATGGTCTATCGTACCGCGATTCTTCCTAAAAGTACACTGCGAATTTGCTAAAATCTTTCTGTCTTAGAAGTACCATGACAGGCGAACATTAACCATTTTCTCCATTAGTTTACGTCGTGAGGATGTCAGCGAAATCGGGCGATAGTGGAGTGGATCATGCCCATCCTTGCCTGGTTAGAGAAGAGGAATTATAGTTGCCTCTCTCCAGGCTTCCGGAAAATTACCTCTTTTCCACAGTAAATTGAACACCGATAACAAAGCGACTTGAGCGCATGGTGGTAAATGACGCAACATTTCGTTGTTAATTTTACCGGGACCCTCCGTCACATCCCGTAATGCAAGTACTGCCGAAGTTAGCTCTGCATTCGTGAATGGGTCGTTATAGACCTGCCGTTTTGATGTGGAGAAGTCAAGCCTTACTTTCTCGCTCTGGGAGCGATGATGCTGGAAATCTGGGTGCTCATTTCCGGACCTGCTGCGTTTGTATAACGCGCGGCCAAGTTCCCTCGCTACTTCACCTGGATGCATAATGCGACGTCTTGCAACTTGTAGGACAGGTAGCGGAGCGGAGCAGAATTTTCCGGATATGCGCTTTATGCGCGACCACACCTCCGTTGAGGGTGTGGATGAGCTGAGGCCCCCGACGTACTTCTGCCAGGATTTTCGTTTCGCCTCCTTCACGGTTCTACGAGCATTAGCTCTGGCATTCATGAAGGCGATCATGTTGGCCGTTGAGCTTTCGCGGTCAAAAACTCTGAAGGCTCGCTTCCGGGCGCGGATCGCGTCCCGGCACTCCGGGATCCACCACGGAACTGGGGCACGACGGGGATTCCCAGAGGTCATTGGGACACACATAGTAGCTGCCTCGATGACTGCCGCTGTAAAGGTAGCCACTGAATGTGGAATGTCATTTTCGGAAATAAACCTTTCCTCAATTTTGGCCTCAAATTCCCCGCAGTCTGCTTTTCGGAGGTTGCACCCCCCCCGAGGCCTCATGCCGAGGACAACTCCAGTGCGGTAGTCCAACCACACAGGGAAGTGATCGCTTCCTAGCGGATCGTTGTCGACAGACCAGGTAAAATGCTCAGCTAGTTTCGGGGAACAGAGGCTCAAATATAAAACCGATGTGCTCCCGCTCGGTGTAGTAAAGTGTGTGGGCGAGCCTGTATTTAAAAGGAATAGCGATTCGGCGTGGATAAAACGTTCCAGGAGTCTTCCGCGAACATTAGTCGAGTCACAGCCCCATGCCGTATGATGACAGTTAAAATCCCCTAGGAGCAAGACTGGCGAAGGGAGCTCCGACATCAAACGCCTAAGCTCTGCAGAGGGGAGAGGAAGCCCAGATGGCAAGTACAGCGAACAAATGGTTACAGGGCGATCACTAAACATCACACGGGCAGCAACTGCCTGGAGCGATGTGCACAGCGTGACCTGATGCGCGGGTACGCTATGGTGCACCGCCAGCATGGTTCCGCCATGTGCCACGGTGAAAGTCGGTATGTCTTTGTGGAAGACTGAATAGCCATTCAGCGAGCAGTACGATCCAGGGGACAGTTTCGTCTCTTGTAGGCAGACAACGGAGGGTTTTCGTTGAGATAAAACGACCTGAAGATCGGTAAGATTGGCTCTAAAACCACGCATGTTCCACTGTAAAACTAAAGGGGCCATTTCGGTGGTTGACTAAGACTGTCTATATTAGTACGTGTGTGTGTTTGTGAGTAAAATCAGCTTCAGTGATTGCCGACCACTTTCTGTCTCGGCTGGCTGCCCGGGTGTGCACCGAGCGACGAGGGTGGTGGGCCCGTTATTTGTCCAGAGGGACCAGGTGGTGGGCCCGTTATTTATCCAGAGGGACCAAGTGGTGGACCCGGCAGCAACGGCGAGCGTTCTCGTGAATCAAACCTCGCAGCCATGGAACATTTTCCTACCAGGCCGTTCCCACTATTGATTGCTTGGCGCCACACCGGTATTTCTCTCTGCTTGACCCCGCGCGGTCAGATCCGCAGATCCACCTCTCACAGTGACCCCGCGCGGTCAGGTCCACAGATCCACCTCTCACAGGAATGCTCAGTGGTGTCAATGAGCTGGTCGATCGGAGAGATGAAATAGTCGATGGGGGTGGTAACTTACGGACCCCCGCGGGAGTTGTTGCTTCAGCGGCTGCCACCATGGTCGGCTCAATCATCTGAGTTGCGGGGGCGGCAGTTTAGCACGCCACCGTCCGCTGCCGAGGACGACGTTGCCCTGGGGAAATGCACGAAGCTTGCGTGTGTACGGGGGCGGAGCGAGCCGGTAAGATGTCATCGGCGGTGACTACAGCTACTGCCACGGAGATTTCATCCCCTGAGTTTACCTAGATGGTAGCCAGACCACATTCCTTTACCAGGACAATCAATTGGAGGGCTGTCATCTTGTCCAGAGAATTACTACCAGGAATATCCCAGCTTCATGATGCCAGCGCAGTAGATGGCATGTGTACTCGTTCCTTGGATGACCCTGGTTGAACGGGATGGGCAGATCTGGGCACTGCGGTCGCATAAGAACGGGATGTAATGGCCGTCTTGATCATTTCCTGACTTTCTCGGAATGACACGCCCCTGTCACTTTAATTTGATGCTCTTCTACACCCGTTTGAAAACTGGGCACACTCGGTCATGAGCAGTGTGGTCGCCCTCGCAGTTAGGACAGCACAAGGTTTCAGATGTCCAAGCGTTCACAGAACACTCCAAGGAGGCACATCGCAGGCATCTCGGCTTCGGTCGACTTCTGGTGTGTCCGCACCCATTGCAGGCGAAGCATCTCATCGGGATTGATAGACAAGCGCGGACCCTGACCATAACTCGCCCCATCCGTACATAGGTAGGTTGTCCTTGAGAATAAAAAGTGAGTGCAATGCTGTCTGTGCCGTGTGAAACAGTATTTTTTTAGTTTTCAATCTCCTGACCTTCAGGACTCCGAACCCTATAAGACTGCGGACAATTATTTACATCGCACGCCTTGTAGGTCATGACAAGTGGTGACACCTGTGGAGCAGTTTTTGGGGCGATGAGCTTTCACATTCAGGGGCACAGTCCTTTTCACGCGTCTCCCATCGATGGTGTATGTAAACGTAAAAATTTAATGGTGTAAGGCTTTCAATGTCCGCCTAGCTTCCTCCGTATTCGAAAGCACCACTTCGATGCCACCATCGCCTCACCTGTCGCACAGTACCGCTGTACCGACTCGCGCGGTGGCCTCACGCCGTTGGAAATGGCTGAGGTCGGTCAGTCTGCGCTCTGAACTCGACAAGATCAGGACGGTCGGGCCGACGAACTCGGGCTCTGCTTCGGCTTCACTCACGTTCGGTTGTCTTGGCAGGTCGTGTCGCCACGCCTGGACGAGAATCCCTAACAGAAGGCCTAAGTTGGGCCTCACCGAGGAGACGTGGGAGCGTGAGGGGAAAGACGGGAACGATGAATCGTTAGCCAAGACGAGGGCGAGAGGATATTTGTTGGTTGGTTATTGGTTTTACGACACATCGACCATTGAGTCATGTAGTGTCGTCAATCTCTCACACCGATTGGTCGCGGCGAAGAGCAGCGACAGGCGAGACTCGAACCCACAGCCTTTCAATTGTGAGACGAGCAACTTACCCCTAGACTACCCGTCCCCAGAAGATATTTGTATGTAAGAAGAATCCATACACGTATTTTGTTTTGGCCCGCACGACGTTCCACCACAAGGGGCCCTAAGGAGGACGCCTGCTATCGTGACAGCAGAACACCAAACGTCCCCGAAGCCATGTGGAGCAGGCGGTGCCTTTGCTGGGAGAGGCTCACCATACCCGACTGCACCTCAGCGCCGCCCACCCCCTGACCCAGGCCGGCCGGGCCGGCACGAGCTGGGAAGAAACCCAGGCCACCCCCACCAGCCAGAGACGACATGTGACTTAGCCCGTATGGGCCCCTGTGGGTCTGCCCGCCCCTCCGGGACATCTGAACCAGAGGCGCGTCGGTCCCCAGTCACAACCAGCACCGCCGTGCGGCGGGGTACCCAATTCTCCAGGACTCCGTCATCCCAGGTGGACGAGCCGAGGGGGGAACGCCCGGATAAAAATGACCGGAAGGGTAGAACATGGGAGGTGATCCTACCTGTTATTAGCTGGGGAAGTCCGTGATCCTGGGCCCAGTGGAGGACAAAGATGTTCACAAGAGACCCTCTCTCCCTGGATCACGCCGTAAAACGGCATATTGTGCTTTGGTACCCTTTCTGCAGTGCGAAGACCATTCCAAGAAGAACGTTAGGCAATTTTACGTCGCATTCCACTGCTTAATTAGATATCGTCGCCAACCTCTCATGCGGACTGATCGCGGGTAGTCTCGGTAATCATGCCTGTTGTGGGATTCTAACTCACGATCTTACGACCAGGAGTACAACGCCCTTCCAACTGAGCAACTCCGACCCCTGCGAAGATAATTCCAACGCACGTATTGAACATCCATCAAAGTAGTACAGTTTAAGTACTCTTCCAGGTGCAATATCACTCAAAGTAGCATTGCAGCTGAAGTGTGAAAATGGCAGCACACCCATTTTCGATTTTGGAAGGGAAGCAGATGGGTGAAATAGGCACTGCTGTAATGAAGTTTTGCTCCCCAGAGCTTTTTCAGACATTTCCAACTTGCACACAGATCGATCTTCAAGCATACTAACTCCCATCTCACAAGATTACATCTCAACAGTTATACAGCGGCTTCAGACAGTCGCAGACATACCTTCAGTAGTCAGTCCGGGCGGCTGGTCACCGGCCAGCCGCCCTGCAGCGTCCAGTCATAGAGAGAGAGAGAGAGCGAGATGTGAAGTGAAGTGACTGAAGAGCGATCCGCCTCGCTCGGCGACTATATAGCCTCAGGGAAACCGCCCTTGGCCACACGCCGGAAACCACGTCATCGTCACGCGGCTCTGAACTAGCCAGAGCAATGCCCGATCTTAGTGCACTACAGCAGCGAGTCAGACCGTCTGTATCAGACATTCCGCCAGCTCAGACACCTCTTAGCCTCAGCCCCGGTCGACCGACTCTACGACTGGCGACAGACACATTAACCCATAACATGTTTACGTAAGCTGAACCGCGCTTCCACAGGCAGCCGGTAGTTCGTGGCGCTACGGCCCAGAACAAGTTGTCACATCATCATACACCAATAACGGCCACATCCAACCGTCAGACACTGATACGTCAACTTCCGTCAGAACCTCAGAGGCAGCGGCGTCCGCGGCGGCCGACGGCGTCGAGGTAGCTTGAGCTGAGGGAGGGGTCACAATAGCCACTGACCTCGACAGCCCGGCTGGCGGTGGCTGCCAAGTTAGCAGCGACGACTTCCGTCGCGGTACCTGCAGCTACATGAACGGAGGTGGAATTTCTGTGTTCCAAGTGTCCCCCACATGAAGCTTTGCTACACTGCGAGTCCGACACTTCGCCTTCGAATGGTCCCCCGGATCCTTGACGCACTCATCGCACCCCCACCACCACGGAAAGGTGGTGTCTCATCGTGGGACCTAAGGTACGTGACAATAATTACGTGCGAGGTTGCATTGAGGCGTACCCTGTCATATTGATGTCACAAACACAATTAAAGGCGGCATCTATTTCATACGCATCATGAGCTATTGCATGTGATGCATTAACATTTAACGTGCATGTGTGTTTCAATATTATACCAGCATGTTCAAACTCGCTTTTGGTTGGGCGTGAGACGTGAATAAAGATGTTCAATGTTCGCTACCAAGAATGCCAACGTGATGTCAACTCCCATATGCACGATAGTATACACAAGCCCAGTTTTCTGAAGTGGCTGGCAGCACGACCCAAACCTCAACCCACCGGGCATCAGTGTCGGCTGCACCTCGCATGTGGCACACCTCCGGAGCAGCATGTGGCACACCTCCGGAGCAGCATGTGGCACACCTCCGGAGCAGCATGTGGCACACCTCCGGAGCACTGATCAGACGAGTGCACCGATCTGCAGGTGGCGCCACCTGCGGCCGGTCGCGGTCACGTGACCAGCCAACGCCCAGGTGGCGGTGCACGCAGCTCCGCCACCTGGGTGCCAAATTGACGTGGGAAAAGTATGCCAAATTTGGGCGCGGTGCCGCGCGCCGTTCGTCCGCTATCCGCGAAAAACCTGAGGGGGACGGATGAAGACCCCCCCCCCGAGACGGGACGGGTTAAGCAATTTTACGTCGCCTTCCACTGCTTAATCACATAGCGTCGCCAACCTCTCATGCGGACTGGTCGCGGGTAGTCTCGGTAGTCATGACAGCTGTGCGATCCTAGCCCACGATCTTACGACCAAGAGTACAATGCCCTTCCGACTGAGCAACTCTGACCCCTGCGAAGGTCATTCCAACACACGTATTGAACATCCATCAAAGTAGCACACTTTGAGTACTATGTCAGGTGTAATATCACTCAAAATAGCATTGCAGCTGAAATGCTAACTTGCCAGCACACCCATTACCGTCAGAAACACTTTTTCCTTGTTAATGCCAGAATAATTCAAAATATTTTGAACGCTTTCGGCGGGCTTCGCCAAAATGTTCACGCCAACAGTCCACATTCCACTGAAAACTAACTGTATGTACTGTACGCCCATATAAGGTGAGCGTAGGGTGAGCACGATTGGGGTATGGGATGTCCAGTCCGACATCACATTATGATGGGGCGTCGCACCGAGGGAGCAACTTCCATGACACAAAATAGTCGCTTTCGGAAAGCAGATTTTGATTTTCAATCAAATTGCATCAGTTTAGCAGTGCTAAGATTATGAAATCCTGCGTCTTGAAACAAACAAAAAATAATGTTTGATTTTAACGTATTTAAGCTACAGGAGACTGTGTCTGATCATTGTCACGTGTCAGATCATGGACAACGCTCCACATCCCACATACCAATTCGGTAATTACTCTTCTGAAATATGTTCCAGTTTCAGGGGAGCAGTCCCGTTCATGTTCACGTTCATGTTCGCGTTCGTGATATCACGTTCAGAAATAATAAACGAACTAGATCAGAAGACGCCCGGCCTCCGCCGGGCTTATCTGACCTATGCTGCTCGCTTCGTGAGACCTTGACAATAGGAATCAATTTCATTTTCCACCGAATCTAGCAGGAGCTGGGCACGAGCAAATCAAACAATTTGTGTCGCTCAGTCAACTGACTTTCAATACAGAACGGGATTATGTATCGCGTGCCGCCTCCCCAGAACCAATTAATTAGTCCATACCAACTACCAACTATAACCAATTAAGTCAGTCAGTCTGTGCCCGGTCACGATGTCGGATATTTTCACATGTTGAAGGAAGGGGGGAATTTTAGAATGCCTAAGCATAGAAAACGTATCTTTTTATATAAAATCCTTCCCAATGCAGTGCGGCTGGCGCGGCAGCGCACGCATTAGAAAATAATTTTCGACCGATTCAAGCTTCGGTACCATAATCGCCGGCCGGCGATGGCATGCTGGAGCCTTTTGGGACGACCGAGAAAGCGTGTTTGTCATGATTCGGGGCGTCCACGATTGTAACCGAACTATTTCAGTTGGACAGATTTTAAAGGTATTGTGGGTATCAGCAAATTCGCGGCTTCAAGTGTATGTTACACTGAACCTGAAAATAGCGTTCTAAAGGGGCGTTAATAGTGTAGAAAACCGAGCCGATTTTATGCGCCCAAACACATGCCACTGTCGTCGCATTGACGGCACCCGCTTGCAAGACAGGTGCATGAGGTCAATGTGAAATGCATAACCGGTACATGGAGCCAACTAATGCAAACGGTGTCGTGTCTTCAAAACCAATGGCTTTCCAGCGCAAGACCCAATCGTGAAAATCAGTGGAAAACGTCGGTTTCAATTTTCACCCGTCCGCCGTGTGCACGTGCCACCCGGGGTGGAAATGTTTATACTCGTGAGCTTCACCATTGTCCGGGCTATACTGTGGTGGTGATTTCGTGCTGATCGGACCATGGGTCCGTCAGCTGTGGCGCAGTCATTCTGGCCGCCCGGCGCACTGAAAATGGTATAAAATCCCAAGTCAATAAGAGCGTGTCTACGTTCGAGGCCAACGTGTAGCGCTACCTTGGCGCTCAACCGGCACCCTGACCACCCTCACGCGCGTGGGCGCCGCACCATTGGGTCAACGAAACGGGGCCCCTTGGCCGGAAGAGAGTGGCACCTTTTCGCCGGTACCACTCACAAGCGAGTGGCATCGTGTACGACATTGTGTCATTGATGAAGCGGATTGATGAAACGCAACTCTGCCATGAGTTGTCTGACCACAACTCATGACAGAGCACGCACCGGATTTGTCGAAAGCAGCAACCGCTCAAGCCAGTCGCGACGCTTCATCCGAAATGTCCGAACTCACAAAGCAGCGCACGGCTCGTTATCTGACCGTAAAAGACTGACTGATGGCTTCTGTGCGTCCCTGGTGGCTAGATGACCGCCAAGGTCGTGGTTTGCACAAGGAAGTATTGGAAGTGCTCATTGGTGGTTGAAGTCGAATTAAGCCAATGTGCATGCATGTAATACCTAAGCATAAGCATTAAGCTCACAAACTGCTGAAGACGCCTAAGCTTTTTAGCACTGTCCAGACACCTTGTTATAGATGAAAAGCTACATTCCTGATGGTCTACATATGGAGCCTGTATAACACGAAGACAGGGGGACCCACTGCTAGGTTGTCATGAGACCGGTAGAGCTTCCTGGGCCATATTTTTTGTTTGCTGTGCAAATACTTTGCGCATGCGCATTTCCTGCTGCAGTCTTCGGTGTTAGTCTGCTGTTGCAGTCTTCGGTGTTAGCCTGCTGTGTACTGCTGCAGTCTTCGGTGTTAGCCTGCTGTGTAGCACTGCGGTCTCCAGTCTTAGCCTGTTGTGTACTGCTGCAGTCTCCAACCTGTCTTTGGGACTCAGCACGATGAGGTGACGGTCCGCGCGCCAATGAGGCCGTCGCCGAGGGCAGTCGGCAGTTCCGTGAGCATATCGCCGCCCTCAGTTCACGCGTCCCCATTTTCCGCGCACGCCGCCGCTCGCCGAGCCGCTGGGAACCGGCACGGCCGGTAGATTGCGACGCGCCGTACCGTGCCGTACCGCGCCGTACCGTACCGTACCCAGCCGTACCGTGCCGTACCACACCGTACCGTACCGTACCGTGCTGTACCGCGCCGTACCCAGCCGTACCGTGCCGTCCCGCGTCGTACCGCGCCGTACCGCGCCGTAATGCGCCGTACCGCGCCGTACCGGGCCGTAATGCGCCGTACCGCGCCGTACCGCGCCGTACCGTGCCGTACCGTGCCGTACCGAGCCGTACCGCTGGGAACCGGCACGGCCGGTAGGTTGGCACGCGCCGTACCGAGCCGAACTGTGCCGTACCGCACCGTACCGCGCGGTACCGCGCCGTACCGTTCCGTACCGTACCGTACCGTACCGTACCGTTCCGTACCGTACCGTTCCGTACCGCGCCGTGCCGCGCCGTACCGCGCCGTACCGCGCCGTGCCGTACCGTACCGTACCGTACCGTACCGTACCGCGCCGTGCCGCGCCGTACCGCGCCGTACCGCGCCGCCGCCACTGCCCCGCCCGTGTGGATGTGGGCCAGACGCCTGCGGCGACGACATGTGCTGCACCGCCACTTTGCGGCGGCTCGCGAGGGCGGGAATTTAGTGCGTGCACACGTGCAGCGTTGCAGGCTGCCAGGAATTTGTGTAATTTTACCCATCAGTTCGGTTAGATTTTGACCGTATTGTTAAGATGCGCCAGCGTACCAGATTTTTCCGAACTCGTCGAGAACTCCCAGTTTCCAACAACCCGACTTCAGCTCCGGTGTGTAAAGCCTTTCTTTCGGCCGAGTCCGTCCATGGAAGAAAAGCTTCGCTTTAAACTCTGACGCTAGACTAAGATTGCATTGACAACAAACGGTTTATGGTGTGCAATCAATAACATTAATAGAGTAGTCTAAAGCAAATCATAGGGTACGACTTGCATGATTTCCTGTATAAAAAGTACTATTAGGATAGAAGCCCTGCAACCTATATCATAGTAGTCATTTGTGATTTAATAGATATTCTTCATAAATAATTGGCAGCAATGCAAATGCGGCTGCTTTTGTGCAATATCCGCCTCCGAAGGCGATATGACACCATCGATCACCGAACTCAAGCTTCTATTTGTCGATGTCATCGGCAATTCCTAGCCACACCCCCGCCACCTACCAGGTGCGCACGAGAAACCGGACCGCGTCATCGATCCGAACAAATAACACACGCCAGTCAAGCCGCTCGGAAAGTACATCACTCAATATATGAGCACCATAACTCCACTTATACCTGAGCACTTTAGCCTCACCATTAATGCATGAGAACCTTAACTCAATCACTAATTCATGAGCATCTTAACCACGACACTAGTGCATGAGTACCCATGCATGGATTTAATTTCGAACCAACACTATCCATCTTGTTGATGACTTAAATTGGTGGAAATAGTGAAAAAAGAAACGCGAAACTTCCCATCAACTGGGAGGACAATAATTACTTCTTTAAATATGGAAAGTCCAGTTAGTGGCCGTTCAGTTGGCGGTGAGTCTCGGAAACAGACACGCCGAAGGAAACTGCACTAGGGAAACTCAGGCAGGTTACTCGGCGTGTTTTCCTGCGTACGAGGCGGGCATCGATGGCACATCACGTGGGCGTGAGGAAATGTCGTGTTCTTTCGGGACCCACGGCGGTAAAAATCATACAACTCATTTACACGTGGATATATCGCACATGCAAGCTAGTTAAGCTTATAGAATATTAGTCGACACAACGAATCGTACATAAAATAAAATATGGCAACATTTAACATTTTCAACGTGGCGCATATATTACTGAAAATGGTATTTCACCGAGGTAGTCAAATACTCGCCCCGATCGAACAATATCCGAGTCGTTGCCTAAAACCTCACTGAGTGACAAGGACTGAAGACGCCCAAAGTGACGTTTACGCTCCTTCTCGTAGCCGGGGCAGGACAGCAGGACATGCCGCACAGATAAGCGGGCGTGACATCTGGGGCAGCGTGGCACATCATCACCAGTTAGCAAGTAAGAGTGAGTGGCATATGTATGTCCGATTCTCAAGCGACATAGTGCCACCTCGTCTCGTCTAATCCTACGCGAGCACGAACTCCATTTACCGAGGCGGTTCTTGATCGCTTTCAACTTGTTACCGGGCATTGCATTCCAAGAGCCTTGCCACTTTGTGAGCATAGTGTCAGAAATGGTTCGGAAGTGGTCACGGGCAGGGAGTGGTAGAGTTCGTGAGCATGGAGCTAGCGACGCACGTTTTGCAGCAGCATCAGCTCGGTCATTTCCGGGGATCCCCACGTGGCTCTGGATCCAACATAGCACCACTCTTTTACCCGTCTGGTACACACTGGTAAGACGAGTTAAGACGTCCCGTAAAATGGCGTTTGACGGTTTGTGTGTCCTCAACGCTAAGGCTACTTAAAGAATCCGTCAAAATAATGTGAAGTAGGTCATATGATACTTCGATGAAACAGATAGCTTTCATAATGGCAATAAGCTCGGACGAATACACAGAAGCTTGTGCTGGAGGTGAAAAGTTTCTAACCACAGTACCTACAATAAATGCGTTCCCGACGCCGGTCTCAGTTCTGCATCCATCAGTGTATGTTGCAACAAATCCAGTGTAACATTAAATGTGCTCCATGGCGAGTGCTCTGAATTCATGTGGTGTAATATCGGATTTTTTTTTTGTGTGTGCGAGGGATGTGTTAACTTCCGGTGTGATCAGTTCCCAGGCAGGCGTTGAAATGTGCTCACTCCGTCGAACTCCCTGGAGCCGGAGACCGCTCTCAGAAAATAGTCGTATCATCCTCACTCCGTATGGCACGGCTCTTGTAGGGTGTTCGTTTGTGAACAGCGTTACTATCCGGTGGGAGAATACATGGGCGTAAGCTGGGTGGTCCGGATATTGCCGTAGCTTGCAAGCATATCGCATACCAAGCTGTTCACGCCGCAGAGAGAGTGGAAACTCGTGAACTTCCGCAAGGAGACTCCCCGTTGGAGAAGTACGAAATGCGCCCGTGATGTTACGAAGGGCAGAGTGGTGGACTGCATCAAAGGTGCGTCTATTCGTCAAACAAGCTCCATCATAAATAAAGCACGCGTAGTCAAGCTTTGCTCAAACAAGTGATCGGTATAGCAGAAGTAGCGATGCGCGGTCTGCTCCATAGGTCGCACTAGCCACACATTTTAAGATATTTAAAGTATTGACACACCTGTCTCGCAGCGTTTTAAGATGTTGTCGGCATGTTAAGCGTGAAAAAAATCCACCCACAGAAACCTCACTACTGGTTGCACCGGTGTCATCTGCTTGTACAGTACGATTTTCATATCTGGACATAAACGGCGGCGACAGAACTGCACGGCAACGGTTTTCACTGTAGAGAAGCGGAATCCATTCGTGTTTCCCCATTTCTCCTACACTTGAAGGCTACCTGTAGCTGTCGCTCCATTGGCGGTGTACGGGAGGCACATGACCATATGGCGAAATCATCAACATATAAGCGCCCAATGGTCACAGGAAGCGAGTCACCAAAATCGTTGATCATTACCCTGAAAAGGGTCACACTCAGGACACCTCCCTGTGGAACTCCGTTCTCTTGAATAAACCAATCCGACAGGCGTTTACCGATACGTACACGAAAACAGCGATATGCTAGGAAGTTTTGTAAAAAGGTGCCAAGTCGTCCTCGGATTCCGTACTTGTGGATATTCAGCAGGATTCCTCTATGCCACGTGGTGTCGTAAGCTTTTTCTATGCCAAAAAACACCGCGCCTAGATATCGCTTCCTCTTAAAAGCGATGTGTACTTCGGCGTCCAGTGTTAAAATATGGTCAATGGTACGCCTGTTTTTCCGAAACCTGCACTGCGTGTTTACGAAGATGTCATTTTTTCAAAGAACCAGGACAGGCGTCCATTCATGAGTGTCTCCATTAGTTTACCTAATGCAGACGTCAGAGAGATTGGGCGATAATCTAAGGGGTCCAGGCCGCGTTTCCCAACGCGGCCTGGGGTTCCCAAGGGGTTCAACAGTGGGATCACTGTAGCTTCGCACTACGATGGAGGGTACTCGCCATTCGTCCATATCAGGTTTAAGGTACATAAAAGCTTTGCGACCACAGAGGAAAGCAGGTGCTTCAGCAGCTCATCGTGCACTTCATCGGGTCCTTCGACAACACTGCGCAACGAGTTAATTGCTGATTCCATCTCAGCCAGGGTAAAGCAACCGTTAGTTGGTTCTTTGGGTTTAGTGGCGCATCGACTACGCCGGTCATGCAGCGCCCATTAAAGCAACCGTTGTATGACAGGTGTTCTGAAGTAGAAAAATCAATTGAAGTCGATTCACAGCGGACCTTGTGGCGCATAAATTTTGGGTCGCCGTTGCCGGCGCGGCTAACGTCTTCCAAAGCACGGCCAATCCCGTTCGCCACATCAATAGGATTAGTCACCGACCGTCAACGTGGGAAGCGGACCTGCACGAAATCGACCAGAGATGCCTTTGATGCGAACCAGATTAATGAGGTTGGCGAAGATCGATTGAGTGAGCTAACATACTCAAGCCACGAAACACACTTGGCCTCCCGCATAGTGCGCCGGGCAAGGGCCCGAGCATGCCTAAACTCTATCAGGTTGGCAGTGGTGCTGTTACGATTGAAGGCTCGAAACGCGCGTCTTCGACCACGAATAGCGTCACGGCACCCTTCCACCACCGTACAGGGGTGCGTCGAGAAAGTCCAGAGGTCCTTGGGGTACTTAAAGAGGCGCATTCCAGAAGTGCAGTGAATTCGGCCACTGGTAATGGCGGAGACATTGATTCGGAGCGGAAAGCAGCCTGAGCTTTCTCTTGGAATCTACCCCAGTCCGCTTTCTTAAAATTCCATCGCTGCGGGCGCGGGCCTAAAACTGAGCCGTCCAGATAACTTAACCAGATTTGTAAATGGTCGCTCCCCAGTGGATCGGAGTCCACCATCCACTCGAAGCACTTCGTTAGCTGCGGGCTGGCGAGGCTGAGGTCCAAGGTGGAAGTGGTTCCCGAGGGTGTGGAGAAGTGCGTTCGTGTTCCAGTATTTAAAATGCAGAGCATTTCGTTTAGGATTAAATATTCCAGATGGCGACCACGGGCGTTGATATCGTCGTATCCCCACAACGTGTGGTGCGTGTTAAAATCTCCAAAAAGCAAGACCGGTCGAGGCAGTTCAGACGTCAAGTTGTTGATCAAAAAGTATTCGAGCGGCAACCGCCTGGAGTATAGTATGCAGGGTTAGTACTCTCATGGGGACGCTGTTATGGACCGCTAATAGCACTCCACCGTGTGTCGCAGCATCAGTCACCACATCCTTCCGAAATATCGAGTACCCACTCAACGACACCATGTAGTTAGGTGAAAGTTTGGTCTCCTGAATACATACCGCCACAGGGCCGTACCGATTTAAGACCATTTGGGGGCCCTGAGCGCTAATTCTAAAACACCAACAGTCCCACTGTAAAACTGTTCATGTTGGGGTCATATGAGTGGCTGATAATTTCAAAGTGGTGTGTGTTTATGTGTACAAACTTGTACTGCCTTAGTACATCCAAATGTTATTTCAATACAAACAAAATCACGTGAATGACTAATTAGGATCCACCAGTGTGGATCCTAGCCTCCGCGGACGCAGAATTCGCTCGCTGGCGATTCCTATGGATACCACCGCCCGGTGGCGAAATTTCCCAGGGTGATGCCCTTTTGCGTCCGGCAATAGCGGAAAAGCGTGGCGGGTTCTCACGAGGGGGAACGGGTGGAGGTCCCATCGCATCTCCAGGAACCGTCACGAGGGGTGCCCGAGAGGTCCCGGCTAGGGATTTGTGCAGGCCCTCGGCCTGTGACGGACCGGCAGGCAGCAAGCAAAGGGAAGGGTCACGCGACCCGTCACGGCTTACTCGACCCGATGCTCCCATATCTGGGGCTCCCGGTCAAACCCCGGCCATCTGCGATCGCCGCGATGCCGGAGGTTCTACCGGGACGCGACGGGAGGCGGCACTGCCCCCTTCTGAGATGGCCGGAGTGATTTGGTTAACGAGGGTGGCTTTTGGAGGAGTAGGCGTGGATTTGGGTGATTATGGGGTATAGGTAGATGTGGTAGTCGGGGATGGGCCGGGTTTGGAAGGAGAGGATCGAGCCGGCCTCTTGGACCGGTGGACCTGGGTTCACTCCCCACAGTCAGGAGTAGGCTGCGGAGAGGCCTGCAAAACATCTTCCGCGCAATCTTTGGTGGTTGGTGGGGCTTCAGTTGTTTTGTGGTTCTTTTCACTGGACTGTCCGTCCAACGCAGGCGGGGCGAGGAGCACCCCAAAAGCTCGAAGAGCTGAGTTGTGCGATCAGCTCACATGCCTTGTCGGACTGTAGGTTTTGTGCGGTTATGCTGGTTTTGGTTCTGGAAGAGTACGATATTTTTGGGTGCGATCTTTCATATAGGCCCCTGGCCTATCTAAACTATACTTTGTGCGTGTGCTTCAGTGAAATAATCTCCTTTTCCCTGATGCAATTTGGACACATACGGTCATACGACGTATGGGGAACCTGTCCTGAGTCGCAGATCGCGAAGAAAAGGTGATCAGAGGAGCACTGCTCACTCGAGTGATCATAGGAGGCGCATCTGCTGCACGCTGGGCGACCACGACAAAATTGAGTAGTGTGGTCAAATCTTTAGCATCTGAAACAGCGCATTGGATTTGGTAGGAATTTCTTCACACTCACACGCAGGTAGCCCACTCTTATCTCCGAGGGAAGGTCCGTTGTGTTGAAAGTTAGAATAATATTGTTGGTCAAAATAAAGTCTGAACCTCTCCTTACATCCATTTTCTGGCGGCTATAACCCCGAAAATTGCCAGTCCATCCACGATCTTATACCCTGTAACATCTCTTAGGTCAAAGCAGTTAATAACTCCAAGCGAGGTGTTCTTTGTACTATGTGGTTCTACGGTGATTGTGATCGTCCGTCCTCCTTTTCCGTTCTTACGCACGCCATGCACAAACTTAGATGCTCGCAGTGCTGTGTCTGCCTGCTCTGCTGTCGCAAATTCAACCTCCAGAGCACCGTCCTTCAACTTTTCACATCTTATAATCCTACCGAATTTGTCACATCCGTCCAGCCTTTGAAAGGGGAACAGGGACGCAAGACTTGCTAATTCCAAACCAGCATACGTGGTACGGGGCTACCATCCGAAGGAGAGCTCCGATCACGTCGTATATGGGGGTTGGTCTGGCCCTCACGAGGGACCACGGACGTTTATTTTTTGTTGTTGTAGGTGCCATAAAGTGCGTCTTGGTTTCAACCCCTCGGACACCCCACCACATAGGGGCCCCACCGGGGGGACGCCTGGGTCTCGCGGACGGGAGGTCGCCAGGCGCCTGAGGAGCTATACGGGGCAGGCGGCGCCTTCGCCCGGTCGGGAGAGAGACTCACCGCCCCGACCGGGATCCAGCGCCGCCCACCCCTTGACCCCGGCCGGCCGGGCCGGCAGACACTGGGAGGAATCCCAGGTCCCCGGCCCGAGGCGACTAACCACTTGGCCCGTGTGAGGTCCCACGGGCCCGCCCGCCCCTCCGGGAATATCGGGGCCAAAGAGGTGTGCTGGTCCCCCATCACAACTAGCACCGTGCGACTGGGGACCTCAACCTCCGGGACTCCGTCAACCCCGGGGGGAGGGCCGAGGGGGCGCGACTACACCGATAAAACAGCTGGTGGGCAGGGCCGGGGAAGTTGCCCTGCTTGCTCACAGTATGGATAGTCGGTGTTGCAGGGCTAGATGAAGGACATGGATATTCGGATGAGCTGGGGGTTGGAATGGTAGCGTATGGATGGAAGGACGAGTGAGGCACTCTTGGTCTCACCCCTCGCCGGTACGATGGACGCCGGGTCTTTGGGGCACTCAATCCCCCACCACCACCACCACCACGAAAAGGTGGTGGCTCATCGGGAGGGATATGCTCCAAGTCAAAACTCGCCAGCCGTCGGACAAACACCGAAACGAAACCACGCATTAAATTAGCAGGGTTTTATTGTGACGGCGTTCGATTTCAACACCGCCTAACACAGTACGGCAACAGCGGCAGCAACGCGACGAGCCTGGCTGAGAGCGATCGTGAGAAACTGAGGCGTTGGGCCGGTGCGGCCCAGCAGGCCGGTCGGCCGCGTGGGGTCCCACCGCCAGCGGGCCTCACTTCAGCGAGGACAGGCCGGCCCGCATTATCTCGTCCACCAGCAGCAGGTTGCTGGCGATCACGGCACTGAAACAGAAAGGGTGTGGGTTCGAGTCTCACTTGTCGCTGCTCTTCGCCAGCGAGCAATCGGCGTGAGATTGGCGAAGCTACATGACTCAACGGTCGGCGTGCCGTAAACCCAATAACCACCACGGCACTGAAACAACATGCTCACTAGTCAGAGACCAAGCGTAGTCAAGGATAAACGAAGCGGGGCAGACGAGGAACCGTCACGAATAAACCAAGAAGAGACAAAAATGTGTCGTATACAACAAATCAGATCAGGGATGGTGGTGGTGGTGGATTTGTGCTTTAGGGCGCGTCGACTGCGTCGGTCATTTTGCGTCCATAGATCACGAATGGCGAAGAACAGCAATAAGAAACCAGGACTGAAAGGTGTAAACCAATCGGATCAGAGATGTAACAGATGCACCAAGCAGAGCCAGAACTGTACAAAACTCACAGATCAGAGGCAGAACTGCAAAACATTCACCGACCAAACAAGGCGCGGTGACAAAGCCGCCTGTGCTTCGCACGACGCCCAATCAGCGCTAACCTCACTTTGTGTCACCTCATGCGACGGAGCTGAACCAATGCACTGCTTTCCATTGATTGATTAATTGATTGCACGGATTGTGGATGGAGTGCACGGATTTCCTCATTGCTATAATTTTCTGGATGATGAAACTGCTGTGCAAAATTTGACATCTGCATGCCCTTTTCCCAGCTCATCGGCCCCCGAAGACATCGGTGTATGCACATACACCGATCGGAAGCAGGGCTGCGAACTAGCCACCAATCAGAAACGACATGACAAAACGCAACAACGAATCGGAGACGGCAATGGAACACGTCGACGGGCACAAACAATAGCACTGCCTTCATCGTCATGGGTGCCACCACTCTAATAACCACATTGCCACCAAACTACGAAAATGTACCAAGCCGAGTCGACCTTAAATCTCACCGGTGACCAAGACAAGACTTAAATAGGACAGGTCTCAGTCTGCAACTAGCACAAAATCAACGGGAAGCTTCCCGCACTCATAAAGTTACTCACCAAGGCCGGCCTCTATCAAGACCCGAAAGTGTTCACCAGGAGCCGGTTATTTAATAACCGCAGCCATTTACCGGAAGCTCACCATTTGGAACTAAACAGCTGCCAACTCTCCAGCTGGCGATCTGGTACTCAGCTGGTGCTGCCGCAATAACACACCAGCAGATGAGGTGATACTGCTCGAATAACCCAATAGCTGAGGCGGTACTGCCCCAGAAACTCAGCAGGGAGTTGAGCTGGTACAGCCCCATCACCTCCCCAGCTGAGCTTGCACCGCTCCGGTAACCCACCGGAGCAGATACCCGCTAACACTCTCAACGCGAGCTTCACCTGCACGCGGTGGAGGGGCCAGATCTACAAGAAGCTCCGGTAGCCACCGAAGCCGACGTTCAGCTGGCGTCAGCGTCAGCGGGGTCCCGCGGCGACTCACCACGAGTTGATCATCTGGTGTTTGACGCAGTAGTTGTCGAGGATGCCGGCGTCGGCGGGCACCAGCGCCTCGCCGGTGGTGATGTCCAGACCGACCGGCACGCCAGAGGCGGCCAGCTCCTCCTGCAGCCGGACGATGGTGTCCTGCCGCCGCACACAGGGCCAGGTCAGGTCAGGCAGGGTCAGGTCAGGTCAGGTCACTAACCGCTGCCGGCTCGAGGAACAGCCTCACCTCTGATGCCACCCGCGTATGTCCACACGTAGGGTCAAGTCAGGTCAGGCAGGGTCAGGTCAGTCGGCAGGATCAGGTCACCAACTAGCCCCAGCTCAAGGCACAGCCTCTTCCCTGATGCGACCCACGTATGTCCCAACCGCTGCCGGCTCAGGGCACAGCCTCGCCCCTGATGCGACCCACGTATGTCCACATGTAGGGACAGGTCAGATCAGGTCAGGTCAGGCAGGGTCAGGTCAGCCAGGCAGAGTCAGGTCACCAACCAACCCCAGCTCAAGGCACAGCCACCTCTGATGCGACCCGCGTATATCCACAAGCAGGATCAGGTCAGGTCAGGTCAGTCAGGCAGATTCACGTCAGTCAGGCAAGGTCAGGTCAGTCAGGCAGGGTCATGTCAGGCAGGCAGGATCAGGTCACCAACCAACCCCAGCTTAAGGCACAGCCTCACCTCTGATGCAACCCACATATGTCCACAAGCAGTCAGGTCATGTCAGGTCAGGTCAGACAATCGGGCCAGTTAGGCAGAGTCATGTCAGTGAGGTAGGGTCAGGTCACATACATCGAATCCACGTGTTGGGTCGCATCAATTGGGATCAGTTCACCTTCTGAGGTCATGTCGGGGCTCAATGGATGCGCTCCAAGAACCAGCATCCCGAAATATATTCTGCGTTGGGTGAGTGGGAAATTATTATTGGAGGCAGAAAAAGAGTGGAAAACGTAAGCATAAAATAAGTGTAGCACAGGGTATCATAACCAATTATCGTTTTCTGGCCAACACCTGATAGACGTTAAAATAAATAGTAGCACAAGGAAATTATCATATGACAGCTCATACTTCTACCGTATTTACAGTTGTATTGATATTTTGGGAGTGTGGGATAAACACACTGAAGTTGATAATTATTTATGTTGGCAGGCAGAAGTAGATAAATGTTTCAAGCAGCGACAGTAGTCGTCCACCTCTGGACATTTTGGGACAACTGAGCACTTCGCCACTTCAGCAGAGAGACACACCTCAACTGGATCAACACACTCAACACACCTCAGCTGGACCCTGGCCGTGGCTCAGACAACTATGAACGCTCTGCTAGCATACCACAGACCACCTCCTCTCAGTGGATGCGATTGTGTCGCGACAGGACTTCACACACACATGGCCATCCGGCCCCAGATCACAACATCTCTGGAGACAGCAGTACGCCACGGTCTGAACCAAGCAACATCAGCTCGCCGCCACGGAATCCAGTATCCGGGATCAGTCCGCCGAGGTGTACGATCCCGAGCACCTGACAATGACCTGAGGTGACGGATCCCGAGCACCTGACGATCCCACCGCAGACTGCCCCACCTCCAGTCACTCGAGCGAATCACACTCAAAACAGATGCCATTCCTTCGCTCAGTACCACACCGCATCCCACCAGCCGGCCCGTTACAAACGTATCACACGCACACGCACATCCCACACGTCATCGATACACCTATACACACCGTGCTATACCTCCCAAATACCCCCCCCCCCCCCCCCCAGGTACTCCGCACTTCACCAGAGCGATGCGCAACTCCACGGGCCGATCGCTGCAGCCAGACGGAGTCACCTCGGCGCAATCAGGGCTTGCGTCAGGGGCTGCACGGAGGGGACCTGACAATCCCACCGCAGACTGCCCCACCTCCCGACACTCGAGTAAATCAGACAGAGGACATTCGTTCGCTCAGTACCGGGCCACATCTCGCCAGCCAGCCCATTACGCAATCCCACACGTCATCCACACACCTGCACACACAGTGCTATACCCCCAGGCACTCGGCACTTCACCAGAGCGCTGCGCAGCTCCACGGGCCGATCGCTGCGGTCAGACGGAGTCACCTCAGCGCAATCGACACGTCCAGCATGAACCCCAACTGGACGCCGCAATCTCCGCCAGACGCCGCCGCGGTTCGAACCCACGACCCGGCGACAGCAATGCGCGACGCCAGCCGCCACACCACCGCGATCCGGACTCACCTGCGCGTCTTGGATTGTGGCTTTACGACGCACTCACCAGCTGAGGCCATATAGCGTTGCCTGCCTCTAACCCTGGCAGGAAGGGCGGGCATCGCGGAAAATCGAACCCCGCACCTCTGGCTTACCAGACGCTCAGCTTAACCCGGCCAGTCTCCCCGGTCAGATCCTCACACCCCGTCTGGAGGGGTGGGGGGGGGGGCGGATACCCCCTCTAATATCCAAACTAAGCGTCGCACGAAAACGAAAGAGGTGTCATCGGGAAGCACTCGACGAGTAGGGCCCGGGTTCACCCCACCCATCCCCAAAAAATAAAAAAAAATTCCCTTCAAAAGTGACATCACTAGGTGGCCTATATATCCATGACTTGGATTGTTTTTGGCTCTGGGGAGTTAATTTTGTGTGATATTTGAGAACAAATTATTTCGACTCAGAAAGTGACAGCGAAATCGGCCACGGTCATACAATTTTTTTTTGCCACCCAAAAATCCTAATTTCATTCTTTTTAAATTGGAAAAGTTTGAGTTTTCAAGTTTTCTTTAATTTTCATTTTCTAATGGGCAGAGCAAACCGAAAAACGTTGTTCGAAGTCAACTTGCTCTAATAAAAAATGCTTACTTTAGCCAGAATGTTCGATTTTAACTGTAATAGCCAAATATGCAAAATTAATAAGTAGTCAACAAAGGAAAAATGAAAAATTCCTCTGATACGTTTTGTCGCATCCCTAAAGATAAGCAAACGCCGCAAGTTTCATTAACATATCTGTATCCGCTAAACCGTGACGACTGGCGTAACTTTGTTCGAGGTGACTTCACTTGACCTTGACTATCTCGTTGACACTAGATGACCTGACTTCAAAAGTTTGACATATCATGCGAAATTGACGTGAGAAAAGGTATCCCATATTTCGGTGCGCTGCCGCGCGCCGTTCGTTGACTGTCGGCGAAAACCCTGACGGGGCGGACGAAGACCAGCTCCCCCCGAGACGGCGCATGTTAACCACTGCCCCCCCGAGACGGCCACCGACGCGCTCACCTGCGCGTCGAAGCCGGCGTTGACGGCCAGCGTTTTCGGTATGACCAGCATGGCGTCGGCGAACGCCTGCACCCCCAGGCGGGCGCGCCCCTTCACCTCCAGCTTGTACTTCATGAGGTCGGCGTGCACGGCCACCTCGCACGCGCCGGCGCCCGGCACCACGCAGCCGTCGTCCAGCGCGTTCTTGATGGCGCGCAGGCCGTCCCGGATCGCGTCCTGAGGTCACACCAGGTCGCCAGGGGTCACGACCGTGTTTGTCTACTAGGGTTTTAGGGTTAAGGAGGTGGTGCAGTGAAGATGAGCCTGCTCCTTGGTTTTTATGCCACATTCAGCCGCTAGGTCGCAGCGTCTCCAACCTCTCACGTCGATTGGCCGCAGGTGGACTGGGTAAACGCCGTCGGTTGTGAGATTTGAACCCACAATGTCGCGATCAAGAGTCCAACGCTCTACAAACTGAGCTACCGCGGATGAGGACACGCAAGGGTAGCAAGAAAATGAGCGCGGTCAGAGGTAGTGCGGGGTATTGCGGGGTCATGGCGGGGGAATGAGGTCGAACAAGGTCATATGAGATTACGTGAGTTCCGTGAGCATATCCCTCGACATGCTGATGGGGGAGGGAGGTCTGAAGGATAACACAGGAACGGAGGTTCAACAACGTGATGGATGATATCGAGCTGACACATATCAACAGATAAATCATTCGGAGACAAAGGCCGTGTGACGTCATAAAGGCCAAGTGACGTCAGCACTCATGGACGGTTGAAGGACGCACACGTCACAGGTCGGCACGAATCACCGGGGACATCACTTGAGGGCGCCCAGGTCACCAGGGGCCATGCAGGTCAAGGGAAGATCAGGTGGTTGGCTTTTTGGACTTAGGGGCACATCGACTGCGATGGTCACACGGCGCCCAAGGAAGATCGGGTGCTGATGAAAATTGCTGCACAGGCCAGGAAAACATGGGAGCTCGGGAGGATGGTGAACAATGTGGGGAGATTCGACAGAAGTAACGGCACGACCAACAAAATGGTCGACATTACGTGAAGGACGTTACGTCAAGGACACCAAAGAGGATTGCGGGGGCAAGATGGCATATCGGGATGGGCGACATGTTGGCTGGAACTAGTGTTAGCCCTGTCACGTGCTGAGACTGGTAATAACAAATGAAAGGCAGCATAAATTAGCCGAAATGCATAGTCCTTCGCACATAAGTGGACTGACTGCTATGATTCAATTGATTGAATTAAAAGGGAACAGCAATTCATTGGAAAAGAAATGTATATAATACGTTCAATATCCATAGCATGAAGTAAAATTCATATGTCGTCAAATGTGAATCACTTCGTTGAAAATATTCAAATGAACCGGTATGGCAGCGGTGCTTAACCTCAACTCGCCTTCCATGCGGGCATGAAACACATCTATTAAACAAAGATCACCTCACCCAGCAGGAAGTTCAGGGGTTTCATATTATGCTCATTATCATCAGAACAATGTTTGTTGAAGCACTGCCAGTGGCGCGAGTCTGCCGGGGAGTCTCGCGGAGACGTACTGATCGGAGCCGCGACTCCGACATAGCCGCCGCCCCGGGGCGGGTCAGGTCATTTGACCAGGCGACCACGCAGCTCTCTAGTCACAATGGCCAACTCATAACTCCAATCACAATGGCCAACATAACTCCAGTCGCAATGGCCGACATAACTCCAATCACAATTTCCAACAATCTATAATTACGATGGCCAACACAACTCTAGTCACAATGGCCAACATAACTATAATCGCAATGGCCAACATAACTCTAGTCGGAATGGCCAACATAACTAGTCCAATTGCCAACAGAGCTCGACACGCAGCACATATCACCAGCCGTGCTTATATCCTTCCACATCTTGTCTCTCTCTCTCTGTCTCTCTGTCTCTCTGTCTCTCTGTCTCTCTCTCTCTCTCTCTCTCTCTCTCTCTCTCTCTCTCTCTCTCTCTCTCTCTCTCTCTCTCTCTTCGCTAGAGACCGCCCAACTTCCCCATAGAAAGGTCGATTTGTGCTGAATGTTAAGGTTTGCTGAGACAACAAGAAGGTGGACATTCAATTGAAAATTACTTAATTGCAACTATCAAGGAATTATTTGCTTCCAATCAACATATTTGTTAAGTGCAAAATTAAGAGGATGCGATCCAAACACACGCGAATGGCAAAATCAGAAAGGAACGACTCTCGTGAGATTTGGTGAAAGGAGACCACAAATTTGTTCGATACGATCAGTCCCATCTTGCAATTGAGTCATTCAGAACGCCACGTGGTCTGGAAACTCATCTTCTCCTTCCTCCTGATGGCGGGCCGAACAACACTGTGCGACAAATAACACAATAATGCATGCCAATAACACCAACCGGAAGACGTTCGTAAGGCGAATATTTCAAGTCAGGACGGCGAATTTGTTGTTTCTTGGCGCTCAGCCAAGTCGTGGCCAGCTTTTGGGAACAAAGGATATACACCACAATTACGCGACCTGGAGCTGGGAGGGGAGGGCGAACTCCAGCCCTCCCCTAGGATCTTTGCTCCTATTATAGCTAGAGCAACGAAATTGTCAGGGTAGATGGGAATGATGGTGAACTCTATTGAGTGCAAATGGCATGACTTTAGGTCAATATCTTCAAGGTCAAATGAGGTCACCTGTCATATTTGGTTTGTTCTGCGTGGCATGGCCGACATGGTTATAGATCGCTGTGATTGTGCATAAATGCTCTAAAATGGGCATCAATGTTTTGGACATAACTGATGACTCAATGCAGATGATAGATCCAGCATTAAGTTGTCAGCAGGGAGTAACAATGACATGAATCGCAGCACTGCAATTTGCGTTTATGACAACCTTCCAGTTGAACAAGTTGTTTCACTGACCTGGCATGAACTTGACGCGAGTTGACCTCGGTGACCTAGCGTGATCTTGAAACAATATAGCATAACAATATGCATTAAACAAGCGGCCGGCATTGCCATGAATACTTCACTTTTGCCGATACACGGGAAGTACATCAGCACAAAGTTTTGACACTTCGAAATGTTTGGACTTTGACGGCCCTAACTCGATAAAAAAAAACTCGGCCGATTTATTTTCCTTGTTTTAGGCGAGGCGCCGGACATTTCTAAGTGGGTACAGAAACCAAGACGTATATCTTCCGTCTAAAATCGGGATATTCACGAAAAATCGGGGAGGGGTGGGCGGGCTTCGCCCACCCCTCGCCAACACAACCCTGAGCTCGCTTAGAGCCGGTGGTTCCAGTCCTGACCCGAGCCGCCCGCTCCTGACCCGAGCGGGCGGGGCCGACCGGGGCTCACCTTGAACTGTTCGAGGGTGTACTTGTTGGGTGCCTTGGTCAGGATCGTCACCGACTGGGGGTTCCTGCACTGCTCCACGAACGTGAACTTCTGCTCACCCTGAGGAGAGACACCGCCAATTCACAATCAATCGCGACTGCACTAGTCCACCATGTTGTCAGCTTGTGGAGACACAAGTTCAGAGGAACATCAAGAAGAACCTTGGGCTCATTCACGACGCATTCAACCGCTAGTTCATATAGCGTCGCCAACCTCTCACCTTGCCAGCAACTGTCAGTTCACATAATTTATTTGTGACAAATTATCGATACATTCTGTCAAATCATCACCAGCCAAGAGCAATACCAGACCAGTTTGAAACACGAACAGGCATTTCCTAAATTTTGATTGCACCTGAAAATTATACACTATGAATGAATAAATAATTGTGGTATTATACGCAACACATGGAATGTGACTGCAAGCAGTGTCAGCAGCTATTTGGAAAACACCCATTTCCAAGTTAGTCAGACGACTGTCGATATGGTTTTCACCATCAGCATTGTTTTACTATTAGCACCTCACGACCAAAGCCTCGGGAACGCCCGCGTCCCCCGCCCCCATCCCACGTCCCACAAGCGGCCGCGGACGGCGCACCACGTACCGCCACGTGTCGCCGCGCTCGGACTACCCACCAGCACGTGCTCGTAGACGAGTCCGGCGTATCCGAGACACTCCTCGTCGAGCTCGTCGAGGCAGTTCATGGCCATGCCGCCGCAGGCCAGCACCAGCCGCTCCATGTTGCGACGCTTGGCGCGCCGCAGGGCCACGATCCCGGCGCGCGCCAGCATGTCCAGCGACACTGGGTCGATGCCTGTGGGGCAGAGCGGGTCAGGTCAGAGTCACGATCCCGGCGCGCGCCAGCATGTCCAGCGACACTGGGTCGATGCCTGTGGGGCAGAGCGGGTCAGGTCAGAGTCACGATCCCGGCCCAGGCCAGCATGTCTAGCGACACGGGGTCAATGCCTGCAGGGAAGGTCAGGTCAGGTCAGGTCAGGTCAGAGCCACCATCCCGGCCTGTGCCAGCATGTCCAGCAATACGGGGGTCAATGCCTGCGGGGAAGGACAGGATAGGTCAGGTCAAGTCAGATCAGGTCAGAGCCACGATCCCGGCCCGCGCCAACATGTCCAGCGGTACGGGGTCAATGCCTGTGGGGAAGGTCAGGTCAGAGGTACGATCTCGGCCCGCGCCAGAATGTCCAGCGACACTGGGTCCAGGGCCTGTGGGGCAGGGGATGGCAGGTCAGGTGAGGTCAGAGCCACGATCCCGGCCCGCGCCAGCATGTCTAGCGACACGGGGTCAATGCCCGATCAAAACCTAAGGTGAACCATTTAACCTTCCAGCACGAAAAGAGACATTTCACGGACTAAAATGCTTTGGATAACAACTGGAGTAATATGTTGTTCTCTATATATCATCCTGCGACAACATTGACCCCACACTTATTCCGCAGGATCCCGAGCACTCACTCGTGTGAGCATCGTGACCGTAGTGCCAAATTGTGAGGGATCGTGACCCGGAGCACAAAACTGCGAGGGATCGTGACCCGGAGCACAAAACTGCGAGGGATCGTGACCCGGAGCACAAAACTGCGAGGGATCGTGACCCGGAGCACAAAACTGCGAGGGATCGTGACCCGGAGCACAAAACTGCGAGGGATCGTGACCCGGAGCACAAAACTGCGAGGGATCGTGACCCGGAGCACAAAACTGCGAGGATCGTGACCCGGAGATCAGGATCGTGACCCGGAGCACACACTCGTGTCATGATCACGAGCCGGAGCACACATCGTGTCATGATCACGAGCCGGAGCACACACTCGTGCCATGATCACGAGCCGGAGCACACACTCGTGTCATGATCACGAGCCGGAGCACACACTCGTGTCATGATCACGAGCCGGAGCACACACCCGTGTCATGATCACGAGCCGGAGCACACACTCGTGTCATGATCACGAGCCGGAGCACACACTCGTGTCAATCGTCAAATCACGAGCCGGAGCACACACTCGTGTCATGATCACGAGCCGGAGCACACACCCGTGTCATGATCACGAGCCGGAGCACACACTCGTGTCATGATCACGAGCCGGAGCACACACTCGTGTCAGGATCACGAGCCGGAGCACACACTCGTGTCATAATCACGAGCCGGACACGTTCTGGGTAAGGCACGGATCACGAAACATCGCATGCACACTGATTGCTAGATGCCCTGAATAAGAGCCGGGGCCCGACAGTCGCAAAACGCAGTGTGGACTTGGGCGTCATGATCGAAAAATAGCTCTTCTCGAATGGTGGTGAGAGTGCAAAATGAGAGCAAAAAAAATGCAACCCTCACCTTTAGCCATAATCTAATATGCCATACAATGAATGGCAAGAATGAACATATTCAACCGACTATTTTTGACTCAATTTTTTAATTTATATTTGTGTTCAGCTTGTGTGCCTTTCTGAGCGTACAACGAGAAAAAAGACGACGGTACATCTACTGATCACATTCGGATAAGAGTTGAAAAGTAGTTCCGACTAGATGATTATTCCAGCTAGATTCTAGCTAGACATTTACCCCCAACTTGCCGGGCTCTGCGACACCGCGGAACAGGTCCCAGGGTACCGAGCACCAGGCGACACTGCCAGGAAGGTCCAAACGTGGTCCTCCGTGTCTTCGTTAGTTAGTTATTGGGGTTTAAGGGCGCATCAACTGCGTCGGTCATGCAGCGCCCCCTCCGTGTCTTAAACTGACCCTTCTGGTTGATGACGATGAAGCCCTTGTCGGTGCCGTTGCAGAGCTTCTGCTTCAGCTCGATCACCTTGCGCACGCGGTTGTCGATAAACTCGCGCTCGGCCACCACCAGCTTCTCGCGCTCGGCGGCCGTCTTGTAGAAGAAGCCCGAGTTCACCTCACTGCCAAGAGATGGCAGGGTAGTCACGAGGGTTGCACATCATGGATGGGTAGTTCCCCCCACCCATGGAGTACCCACATAGGATGCCGTCAGTTATATCGGTTTCTTATGCGGCCGTTTGCATTCCGCGAGCACTGCGTAATACGGCAGGCACCAATATACGGCTATCCGTTTTTGCTGGTAATGCTGCAAAAAATATTTTACTGGGGAATGCATTTGATACTGCTGAAATGTTTATCACGCAGGTATACCTCAGCACCTATACCGCATACGCAGAATTACTCCAATCCGATCAGAATTGGATTATATATATATATATATATATATATATATATATATATATATATATATATATATATATATATATATATATATATATATATATATGCCAATTCACACACCACCTGACGCCCCCCGGACGACCGAATCGATCAGCACCTGATCAGCAAGCGAGTCGTGACGTGCCACAACTCTCAGCCCACTCACGTCTTCTCATACTCCATGGACACGTTGCAGGTGAGTATGTAGGCGTTCTCCACGCGCTTGGCCATGTCCGGATGGCGCGCGCCGTGGTCGAGCACGATGCCCCTGACCAGCTGGCTGTCGCTCTCGCAGCGGTGCTGCATCTCCATCAGCTCGACCATGTGCAGGTCGACCGGCTGCTGGCCGCGCTGCACCGCCAGCACGGCGTCCACGCAGATCTGCCGCCGTCCGGCGCCGGTCAGTCGAAACGCCGCGCGGCCATGCAACCGACAGTTCAAACAGACACACTCAGGAGCAGGGTCGGACCCCGGAAACACCGCCACACACACACGAAAAGTTGCATTTTGTTTTGCGATTGGAGAAAGCACAAGCTGATCAGAGCCCAGTCCATTCGAATGTCGAGACGTCGGCGACGCAGCCACATGACCGACATGATCGCTGACGTGACGGCACATCGGCGCAGCGCTTCAGGCCTGTCACAGTTGGCTCGGCCGCGTCGGCTGGGCCGGTGGACCGTCTTCAGCCGGTCGCGGCAACACCGCCGGTCGGCGGCGCCACCGCAGTCACGTCACGTCAGTGCGGTGACGTCACGTCAGTGTGGTGACGTCCTCGTAGGTTGGTTGGTTGGTTATTGGTTTTGCGACCCGTCGACCGTTGAGTCATGTAGCGTCGCCAATCTCTCACGCCGATTGGTCGCCGGCGAACAGTAGCGGTAGGCGAGACTCGAACCCACAACTTTTCAATTGTAAGACGGCAACTTACCACTAGCCTACTCGTCCCCCGCAGATCTGGGACGGACGGCGACCTGTGATAAACTATTCGTGAAATAGGGCGGAATATGCCACTTTCTTAGCGCTCAATCGACATCTTTATCGACATCTTAGAAGTATCGACATCCTGCTCCTCGGAACCCACACAATCAGTTCAAATTTTAGTCTGAGGCAACAAAGGCGTTTTAAATGACAGCAATTCCATGGAAAATTTTGACATCGTACTGTGCTCGTTTCCACATCTCACACCTAACGAAAAAGAACACTATTTTAACCCTGTCGGTGACGGATCGCCGTCGGATAACCCACCCGTTCGTCGGATAAAACACCCGCCCGCCGGTTAACCCACCCGCCCGTCGGGTAACCCATCAGTCCGCCGAGTAACCAACCTATTCGTCGAGTAACCAACCTATCCGTCGGGTAACCCACCCTTCAGCCAGGCAACCCACCCGTCCGCCACATCTTTGACTGCCCACCTGGCCAGCCTCGCATGCCGACTGGTCGCGGGTGGACTCGGTAAACGCCGGCGGTTGTAAGATTCGAACCCACAATTTTGTGATCAAGTGTCTGATGCTCTGCCAACTGAGCTACCTCGGCCACCCCCTCTGACCTGCACCAACCGCGACAATTGTTTCAAAGATTATTTGCGCTTAAGGGCGCGCCGACCACGTATCAGTTAGTTAGTTCCTGGGGTTTAGGGGGCTTCAACTACAGAGGTCCTGTAGCGCCTATAACATCGTGCCGACTACCTACCACATCCATACAGGGTTAAAATAATGGTTTTTCGTTAGGTGTGAGATGTCGAAACGGGCGCAGTAGGATTCTGACATTTCCCACGTAAATAGTGTCAATTACAATGTTCTTGATGTCTTTCAGAATCAAATCTGAGCCAATGGTGTAAGTACTTACGACTGTATGCATGTTATTTGCTTTGAGATTCATAATTCAGGAAGAGCTATATTCGGGAAAGGGAGACAATTACCTCTGCTATAAACTGGTACCGTACCCTATATCACATTATAATTAATCTCTTTACCCGATGTTGCGTTGCGAAATGGTCGTGCATCACTATTTCTTATTAGGAGCATTAACATGATACAAGCGAGATACTGTTGGAAAGGAGACACAAAGACTCTATAAGCACGCATCATGAAGCAGGATGTCGATACTTCAGAAATACTTCAGTGTTCAGAAAGTGGTATCTTCCACCATATTTTACGAATAATTTAACGCTGCACCCATAGCTCGGCCGCCAACATGTAGATAAACCACAGTGGGAACCTTCAGCTGGCTGACTAGTTATCATTTGAATGTTGTAGCGGGTCGGGTGTCCCAGTCATGTAGCGTCCGGCAACTGGGACCGGCACGCCTACTGCACGCACACACGACACGACAAAACACGACATCACACGACGCACGACACGTCACACCTGGCGGAGGATCTCGCAACCGATGCACGTCGGCCGAGGGTATCCGAGAGTCCCGCTGGACAAAGCACCAGCCGCCCAAGGAAACACCACGCAAAGCGATGGCACATAGGAACGACGGTGTTGGGGATTTTTCTATCAACAAAATACAAAATACTCTGAATACGAAATAGTTTTATAGTTACAACCAGACGTTGATTAGGGACGATTGCAGATTTTATCGTTGGAGAAACATCGACAATTCTGAGTTTTCAAACATTGCGTCTGCTGTGGATTGTATGGGCGTTTTGCACACTACGTCTGCACAGGGACCCACGACAGCACACAGCCATTCATCCACGTTTGCTGTCTTGCCCGACAACGGGACAAGATCCCGCGCTAAGCGTGGTGGCTTAGTGTTGTGGTTCCAGAATGGCCAGTGCGTTGCCATGTGATCACGAGCGAGAGCCAAGTCCGTGCGAGTCTTCTGCCGCGTATTTACGACAAAGTTCGTCCCAGCGACCCGACCCGACCCGATCCGATCAGATGTGACCCGGCTCGCACCAACTATCCTATTGGAACTTCCAACGCTCTGTGTTCCAGTGACCAAGATCCATAGTTTTGATTTCGGGATCAAAACTGATTGCTTCAAAGCTGATAACTATTCCTAGTACTGTCACATGTATACACATACATATACGTACATACAAACATATATATATATATATATATATATATATATATTAAGCATATAAGTGGCATATAGAGAGAAGCTATATTCTCACTACAAAGCACAACATCAACGTTTCGGCCACAGGCCTTCAGGATGACGTAACTGAGACGTCAGTTACGTCATCGAAGAAGCCGTGGCAACGATGTTGTGCTTTGTAGTGAGAATATAGCTTCTCTCTATATGCCACTTATTGCTAATATATATATATATATATATATATATATATATATATATAGACGTGCGCTGTTGTCACCTCGGTCAGCTGAAGTGCTGAGTCGTGGTGGATCTTGGTGGCGAGGCTACTGCGAGACACGTTGACCAGCACCTCCCTGGTCACCTCCTGAGTCAGTCGCAGGCCCTCCAGCACGGCCAGCGTGCGCTTCTTGGCCAACTCGAAGCCCTCGGTCACCACGCGCGGGTGCAGGCCCTGTCGATGGGCAGCAGATGTCACTGTTGGTGGCGCGCTGCGCAGCACCCGCTTTACATGTTATAACGTTTGTCCATGCTTGAATTGCAAATTGAGATCAAGGGATGGAACTTAGCATTTTTTTATCACCCAGACACCCTTAAAACCAGCGTCAGCCCACCAAATAATTTCAGCTTTTCACATGCGGCGACATAGAGTGCGCTGATGAAGCTAACTTTGGAACCACAATTTCCTTCATTCATTTCGCCCTGACTCATAATTTTGGTAAAGTTCTGCCCCTGCGCAGGATACACAATTTTGCCGGGCCCCAAATTGGTTGGCATAATTCACTCCAGACTGGCAGACATTTGCCTGTTTCAACAGCTGCCGGCGTGCACCCAGAATATTCAGCGATATAGAAGACGACCTGTCTACCCACCACCACCAGGTAGCTGGAGCAGCTTTCTCCCCTGAGGTGAGTCTCATGAGGTGTAACCCACCCACAATATGAACAAGCACCGATTAAGAGGCGTGCATCATGATGCATACCACAAAGCTAACTCAGCCTAAGGACGAATCTTTGGGATGTTCAGGTATACCTGTATTCCCAGCTGCTCAGGGGATGGAACAGGACCAGAGTAAGGCCCTGATGCCTTGGAGATGTGGAGGTCGGCCTCACCGCCATCTGCTCAGGGGAGGGACACGGGCCAGTGTGACCCACCCCGGAGATGTAGAGGTCGGCCTCACCGCCATCTGCTCAGGGGAGGGACACGGGCCAGTGTGACCCACCTCGGAGATGTAGAGGTCGGCCTCATCACCAGCTGGTCAGGGGAGGGACAAGCGTGACCCACCTCGGAGATGTAGAGGTCGGCCTCACCGCCATCTGCTCAGGGGAGGGACAAGTGTGACCCACCCCGGAGGTGTAGAGGTCGGCCTCACCGCCATCTGCTCAGGGGAGGGACACGGGCCAGTGTGACCCACCCCGGAGATGTAGAGGTCGGCCTGATCACTAGCTGCTCAGGGGAGGGACAAGTGTGACCCACCCCGGAGGTGTAGAGGTCGGCCTTGTCACCAGCTGGTCAGGGGAGGGACAAGCGTGACCCACCCCGGAGGTGTAGAGGTCGGCCTGATCACTAGCTGCTCAGGGGAGGGACAAGCGTGGCCCACCTCGGAGATGTAGAGGTCGGCCTCATCACCAGCTGGTCAGGGGAGGGACAAGCGTGACCCACCCCGGAGATGTAGAGGTCGGCCTGATCACTAGCTGCTCAGGGGAGGGACAAGCGTGACCCACCCCGGAGATGTAGAGGTCGGCCTGATCACTAGCTGCTCAGGGGAGGGACAAGTGTGACCCACCTCGGAGATGTAGAGGTCGACCTCATCACTAGCTGCTCAGGGGAGGGACAAGCGTGACCCACCTCGGAGGGTGCAGGTCCCTCACCCCCTTCAGGGGAGGACAGTGTACCCGAGGTTAGAGGTCGGCCTCATCACCAGCTGCTCAGGGAGGGACAAGCGTGACCCACCTCGGAGAGTGTAGAGGTCGGCCTGATCACTAGCTGCTCAGGGGAGGGACAAGCGTGACCCACCCCGGAGATGTAGAGGTCGGCCTGATCACCAGCTGCTCAGGGGAGGGACAAGGGCGGTGACCCACCCCGGAGATGTAGAGGTCGGCCTCACCGCCATCTGCTCAGGGGAGGGACACAGTGTGACCCACCCCGGAGATGTAGAGGTCGGCCTCACCGCCATCTGCTCAGGGGAGGGACAAGCGTGACCCACCCCGGAGATGGAGGTGTAGGTCGGCCTCACCACCAGCTGCTCAGGGGAGGGACAAGTGTGACCCACCTCGGAGATGTAGAGGTCGGCCTCATCACCAGCTGCTCAGGGGAGGGACAAGCGTGACCCACCTCGGAGATGTAGAGGTCGGCCTGATCACTAGCTGCTCAGGGGGGACACGGGCCAGTGTGACCCACCCCGGAGGTGTAGAGGTCGGCCTTGATCACTAGCTGCTCAGGGGAGGGACAAGCGTGACCCACCCCGGAGATGTAGAGGTCGGCCTGATCACCAGCTGCTCAGGGAGGGACAGGTGACCCACCTCGGGGTGTAGACGGGCCTCACAGCTGCTCAGGGAGCAAACGTGACCCACCCCGGAGGTGTAGAGGTCGGCCTCACCTGTCAGGACAGCCATCTGCTCAGGGAGGGGAGGACACGGGCCAGTGTGACCCACCCCGGACCCTCACCGCCCAGCTGCTCAGGGAGGGACACAGCGTGACCCACCCCGGAGATGTAGAGGTCGGCCTCACCGCCATCTGCTCAGGGGAGGGACACGGGCCAGTGTGACCCACCCCGGAGATGTAGAGGTCGGCCTCACCGCCATCTGCTCAGGGGAGGGACACGGGCCAGTGTGACCCACCCCGGAGATGTAGAGGTCGGCCTCACCGCCATCTGCTCAGGGGAGGGACACGGGCCAGTGTGACCCACCCCGGAGATGTAGAGGTCGGCCTCACCGCCATCTGCTCAGGGGAGGGACACGGGCCAGTGTGACCCACCCCGGAGATGTAGAGGTCGGCCTCACCGCCATCTGCTCAGGGGAGGGACACGGGCCAGTGTGACCCACCCCGGAGGTGTAGAGGTCGGCCTCACCGCCAGCTGGTCAGGGGAGGGACAAGCGTGACCCACCTCGGAGGTGTAGAGGTCGGCCTTGTCACCAGCTGGTCAGGGGAGGGACAAGTGTGACCCACCCCGGAGATGTAGAGGTCGGCCTGATCACTAGCTGCTCAGGGGAGGGACAAGCGTGACCCACCCCGGAGGTGTAGAGGTCGGCCTTGTCACCAGCTGGTCAGGGGAGGGACAAGCGTGACCCACCCCGGAGATGTAGAGGTCGGCCTGATCACTAGCTGCTCAGGGGAGGGACAAGCGTGACCCACCTCGGAGGTGTAGAGGTCGACCTGATCACTAGCTGCTCAGGGGAGGGACAAGCGTGACCCACCCCGGAGATGTAGAGGTCGGCCTCACCGCCATCTGCTCAGGGGAGGGACACGGGCCAGTGTGACCCACCCCGGAGGTGTAGAGGTCGGCCTCACCGCCAGCTGGTCAGGGGAGGGACAAGCGTGACCCACCTCGGAGATGTAGAGGTCGGCCTTGTCACCAGCTGGTCAGGGGAGGGACAAGCGTGACCCACCTCGGAGATGTAGAGGTCGGCCTGATCACTAGCTGCTCAGGGGAGGGACAAGCGTGACCCACCTCGGAGGTGTAGAGGTCGGCCTGATCACTAGCTGCTCAGGGGAGGGACACGGGCCAGTGTGACCCACCCCGGAGGTGTAGAGGTCGGCCTCACCGCCATCTGCTCAGGGGAGGGACACGGGCCAGTGTGACCCACCCCGGAGATGTAGAGGTCGGCCTCACCGCCATCTGCTCAGGGGAGGGACACGGGCCAGTGTGACCCACCCCGGAGATGTAGAGGTCGGCCTTGTCACCAGCTGGTCAGGGGAGGGACAAGCGTGACCCACCCCGGAGGTGTAGAGGTCGGCCTTGTCACCAGCTGGTCAGGGGAGGGACAAGCGTGACCCACCCCGGAGGTGTAGAGGTCGGCCTCACCGCCATCTGCTCAGGGGAGGGACAAGCGTGACCCACCCCGGAGGTGTAGAGGTCGGCCTCACCGCCAGCTGGTCAGGGGAGGGACAAGCGTGACCCACCCCGGAGATGTAGAGGTCGGCCTCATCACCAGCTGGTCAGGGGAGGGACAAGCGTGACCCACCTCGGAGATGTAGAGGTCGGCCTGATCACTAGCTGCTCAGGGGAGGGACAAGCGTGACCCACCCCGGAGGTGTAGAGGTCGGCCTGATCACTAGCTGCTCAGGGGAGGGACAAGCGTGACCCACCTCGGAGGTGTAGAGGTCGGCCTCACCGCCATCTGCTCAGGGGAGGGACACGGGCCAGTGTGACCCACCCCGGAGGTGTAGAGGTCGGCCTCACCGCCATCTGCTCAGGGGAGGGACACGGGCCAGTGTGACCCACCCCGGAGATGTAGAGGTCGGCCTCACCGCCATCTGCTCAGGGGAGGGACACGGGCCAGTGTGACCCACCCCGGAGATGTAGAGGTCGGCCTTGTCACCAGCTGGTCAGGGGAGGGACACGGGCCAGTGTGACCCACCCCGGAGGTGTAGAGGTCGGCCTCATCACCAGCTGGTCAGGGGAGGGACAAGCGTGACCCACCTCGGAGATGTAGAGGTCGGCCTCACCGCCATCTGCTCAGGGGAGGGACACGGGCCAGTGTGACCCACCCCGGAGATGTAGAGGTCGGCCTCACCGCCATCTGCTCAGGGGAGGGACACGGGCCAGTGTGACCCACCCCGGAGATGTAGAGGTCGGCCTTGTCACCAGCTGCTCAGGGGAGGGACACGGGCCAGTGTGACCCACCCCGGAGATGTAGAGGTCGGCCTCACCGCCATCTGCTCAGGGGAGGGACAAGCGTGGCCCACCCCGGAGGTGTAGAGGTCGGCCTCATCACCAGCTGGTCAGGGAGGGACAAGCGTGACCCACCTCGGAGATGTAGAGGTCGGCCTCACCGCCATCTGCTCAGGGGAGGGACACGGGCCAGTGTGACCCACCCCGGAGGTGTAGAGGTCGGCCTCATCACTAGCTGCTCAGGGGAGGGACAAGCGTGACCCACCTCGGAGGTGTAGAGGTCGGCCTTGTCACCAGCTGGTCAGGGGAGGGACAAGCGTGACCCACCTCGGAGATGTAGAGGTCGGCCTTGTCACCAGCTGGTCAGGGGAGGGACAAGCGTGACCCACCCCGGAGGTGTAGAGGTCGGCCTTATCACCAGCTGGTCAGGGAGGGACAAGCGTGACCCACCTCGGAGATGTAGAGGTCGGCCTCACCGCCATCTGCTCAGGGAGGGACACGGGCCAGTGTGACCCACCCCGGAGATGTAGAGGTCGGCCTCACCGCCATCTGCTCAGGGGAGGGACAAGCGTGGCCCACCCCGGAGGTGTAGAGGTCGGCCTCATCACCAGCTGGTCAGGGGAGGGACAAGCGTGACCCACCTCGGAGATGTAGAGGTCGGCCTGATCACTAGCTGCTCAGGGGACGGGACAGGGCGTGTGGCCCACCTCGGAGGTGTAGAGGTCGACCTCATCACCAGCTGGTCAGGGGAGGGACAAGCGTGACCCACCCCGGAGGTGTAGAGGTCGGCCTTGTCACCAGCTGGTCAGGGGAGGGACAAGCGTGACCCACCTCGGAGATGTAGAGGTCGGCCTGATCACTAGCTGCTCAGGGGAGGGACAAGCGTGACCCACCTCGGAGGTGTAGAGGTCGGCCTTGTCACCAGCTGGTCAGGGGAGGGACAAGTGTGACCCACCTCGGAGGTGTAGAGGTCGGCCTGATCACTAGCTGCTCAGGGGACGGGACAGGGCGTGTGGCCCACCTCGGAGGTGTAGAGGTCGGCCTTGTCACCAGCTGGTCAGGGGAGGGACAAGCGTGACCCACCTCGGAGATGTAGAGGTCGGCCTTGTCACCAGCTGGTCAGGGGAGGGACAAGCGTGACCCACCTCGGAGATGTAGAGGTCGGCCTCACCGCCATCTGCTCAGGGGAGGGACACGGGCCAGTGTGACCCACCCCGGAGATGTAGAGGTCGACCTCATCACCAGCTGGTCAGGGGAGGGACAAGCGTGACCCACCCCGGAGATGTAGAGGTCGGCCTGATCACTAGCTGCTCAGGGGAGGGACAAGCGTGACCCACCTCGGAGGTGTAGAGGTCGGCCTGATCACTAGCTGCTCAGGGGAGGGACACGGGCCAGTGTGACCCACCTCGGAGATGTAGAGGTCGGCCTCACCGCCATCTGCTCAGGGGAGGGACACGGGCCAGTGTGACCCACCCCGGAGATGTAGAGGTCGACCTCATCACCAGCTGGTCAGGGGAGGGACAAGCGTGACCCACCTCGGAGATGTAGAGGTCGGCCTGATCACTAGCTGCTCAGGGGAGGGACAAGCGTGACCCACCCCGGAGGTGTAGAGGTCGACCTCATCACCAGCTGCTCAGGGGAGGGACAAGCGTGACCCACCTCGGAGGTGTAGAGGACGACCTCATCACCAGCTGGTCAGGGGAGGGACAAGCGTGACCCACCTCGGAGATGTAGAGGTCGGCCTGATCACTAGCTGCTCAGGGGAGGGACAAGCGTGACCCACCCCGGAGGTGTAGAGGTCGACCTCATCACCAGCTGCTCAGGGGAGGGACAAGCGTGACCCACCTCGGAGGTGTAGAGGTCGACCTCATCACCAGCTGGTCAGGGGAGGGACAAGCGTGACCCACCCCGGAGGTGTAGAGGTCGACCTCATCACCAGCTGCTCAGGGGAGGGACAAGCGTGACCCACCTCGGAGATGTAGAGGTCGGCCTGATCACTAGCTGGTCAGGGAGGGACAAGCGTGACCCACCTCGGAGATGTAGAGGTCGGCCTGATCACTAGCTGCTCAGGGGAGGGACAAGCGTGACCCACCTCGGAGGTGTAGAGGTCGGCCTGATCACTAGCTGCTCAGGGGAGGGACAAGCGTGACCCACCTCGGAGGTGTAGAGGTCGGCCTGATCACTAGCTGCTCAGGGGAGGGACAAGCGTGACCCACCTCGGAGATGTAGAGGTCGGCCTCATCACCAGCTGCTCAGGGGAGGGACAAGCGTGACCCACCTCGGAGATGTAGAGGTCGGCCTGATCACTAGCTGCTCAGGGGAGGGACAAGCGTGACCCACCTCGGAGGTGTAGAGGTCGGCCTGATCACTAGCTGCTCAGGGGATGGACAGAGCGTGACCCACCTCGGAGGTGTAGAGGTCGGCCTTGTCACCAGCTGGTCAGGGAGGGACAAGTGTGACCCACCTCGGAGGTGTAGAGGTCGGCCTGATCACTAGCTGCTCAGGGGACGGGACAGGGCGTGTGACCCACCCCGGAGATGTAGAGGTCGGCCTCATCACCAGCTGGTCAGGGGAGGGACAAGCGTGACCCACCTCGGAGATGTAGAGGTCGGCCTCGCCGCCATCTGCTCAGGGGAGGGACACGGGCCAGTGTGACCCACCCCGGAGGTGTAGAGGTCGGCCTCACCGCCTAGCTGCTCAGGGAGGGACAAGCGTGACCCACCTCGGAGATGTAGAGGTCGGCCTCACCGCCATCTGCTCAGGGGAGGGACACGGGCCAGTGTGACCCACCCCGGAGATGTAGAGGTCGGCCTCACCGCCATCTGCTCAGGGGAGGGACACGGGCCAGTGTGACCCACCCCGGAGATGTAGAGGTCGGCCTTGTCACCAGCTGGTCAGGGGAGGGACAAGCGTGACCCACCTCGGAGATGTAGAGGTCGGCCTTGTCACCAGCTGGTCAGGGGAGGGACAAGCGTGACCCACCTCGGAGATGTAGAGGTCGGCCTCACCGCCATCTGCTCAGGGGAGGGACACGGGCCAGTGTGACCCACCCCGGAGATGTAGAGGTCGGCCTCACCGCCATCTGCTCAGGGGAGGGACACGGGCCAGTGTGACCCACCTCGGAGATGTAGAGGTCGGCCTTGTCACCAGCTGGTCAGGGGAGGGACAAGCGTGACCCACCCCGGAGGTGTAGAGGTCGGCCTTGTCACCAGCTGGTCAGGGGAGGGACAAGCGTGACCCACCTCGGAGATGTAGAGGTCGGCCTCACCGCCATCTGCTCAGGGGAGGGACACGGGCCAGTGTGACCCACCCCGGAGGTGTAGAGGTCGGCCTTGTCACCAGCTGGTCAGGGGAGGGACAAGCGTGACCCACCTCGGAGATGTAGAGGTCGGCCTGATCACTAGCTGCTCAGGGGAGGGACAAGCGTGACCCACCCCGGAGGTGTAGAGGTCGGCCTCACCGCCATCTGCTCAGGGGAGGGACACGGGCCAGTGTGACCCACCCCGGAGGTGTAGAGGTCGGCCTCATCACCAGCTGGTCAGGGGAGGGACAAGCGTGACCCACCTCGGAGATGTAGAGGTCGGCCTGACCACCATCTGCTCAGGGGAGGGACAAGCGTGACCCACCTCGGAGATGTAGAGGTCGGCCTCACCGCCATCTGCTCAGGGGAGGGACACGGGCCAGTGTGACCCACCCCGGAGATGTAGAGGTCGGCCTCACCGCCATCTGCTCAGGGGAGGGACACGGGCCAGTGTGACCCACCCCGGAGATGTAGAGGTCGGCCTCACCGCCATCTGCTCAGGGGAGGGACAAGCGTGACCCACCTCGGAGATGTAGAGGTCGGCCTCATCACCAGCTGGTCAGGGGAGGGACACGGGCCAGTGTGACCCACCCCGGAGATGTAGAGGTCGGCCTCACCGCCATCTGCTCAGGGGAGGGACACGGGCCAGTGTGACCCACCCCGGAGATGTAGAGGTCGGCCTCACCGCCATCTGCTCAGGGGAGGGACACGGGCCAGTGTGACCCACCCCGGAGATGTAGAGGTCGGCCTCACCGCCATCTGCTCAGGGGAGGGACAAGCGTGACCCACCTCGGAGATGTAGAGGTCGGCCTTGTCACCAGCTGGTCAGGGGAGGGACAAGCGTGACCCACCTCGGAGATGTAGAGGTCGGCCTGATCACTAGCTGCTCAGGGGAGGGACAAGCGTGACCCACCTCGGAGGTGTAGAGGTCGGCCTGATCACTAGCTGCTCAGGGGAGGGACAAGCGTGACCCACCTCGGAGGTGTAGAGGTCGACCTGATCACTAGCTGCTCAGGGGAGGGACAAGCGTGACCCACCTCGGAGATGTAGAGGTCGGCCTGATCACTAGCTGCTCAGGGGAGGGACAAGCGTGACCCACCTCGGAGATGTAGAGGTCGGCCTGATCACTAGCTGCTCAGGGGAGGGACAAGCGTGACCCACCTCGGAGATGTAGAGGTCGGCCTGATCACTAGCTGCTCAGGGGAGGGACAAGCGTGACCCACCTCGGAGATGTAGAGGTCGGCCTGATCACTAGCTGCTCAGGGGAGGGACAAGCGTGACCCACCTCGGAGGTGTAGAGGTCGGCCTTGTCACCAGCTGGTCAGGGGAGGGACAAGTGTGACCCACCCCGGAGGTGTAGAGGTCGACCTCATCACTAGCTGCTCAGGGGAGGGACAAGCGTGACCCACCTCGGAGGTGTAGAGGTCGGCCTGATCACTAGCTGCTCAGGGGAGGGACAAGCGTGACCCACCTCGGAGGTGTAGAGGTCGACCTGATCACTAGCTGCTCAGGGGAGGGACAAGCGTGACCCACCTCGGAGGTGTAGAGGTCGGCCTGATCACTAGCTGCTCAGGGGAGGGACAAGCGTGACCCACCCCGGAGGTGTAGAGGTCGGCCTTGTCACTAGCTGCTCAGGGGAGGGACAAGCGTGACCCACCTCGGAGATGTAGAGGTCGGCCTTGTCACCAGCTGGTCAGGGGAGGGACAAGTGTGACCCACCTCGGAGATGTAGAGGTCGGCCTGATCACTAGCTGCTCAGGGGAGGGACAAGCGTGACCCACCTCGGAGATGTAGAGGTCGGCCTTGTCACCAGCTGGTCAGGGGAGGGACAAGCGTGACCCACCTCGGAGGTGTAGAGGTCGGCCTTGTCACCAGCTGGTCAGGGGAGGGACAAGCGTGACCCACCTCGGAGATGTAGAGGTCGGCCTGATCACTAGCTGCTCAGGGGAGGGACAAGCGTGACCCACCTCGGAGGTGTAGAGGTCGGCCTCACCGCCATCTGCTCAGGGGAGGGACACGGGCCAGTGTGACCCACCCCGGAGGTGTAGAGGTCGGCCTCACCGCCAGCTGGTCAGGGGAGGGACAAGCGTGACCCACCTCGGAGATGTAGAGGTCGGCCTGATCACTAGCTGCTCAGGGGAGGGACAAGCGTGACCCACCCCGGAGGTGTAGAGGTCGGCCTGATCACTAGCTGCTCAGGGGAGGGACAAGCGTGACCCACCTCGGAGATGTAGAGGTCGGCCTGATCACTAGCTGCTCAGGGGAGGGACAAGCGTGACCCACCTCGGAGATGTAGAGGTCGGCCTTGTCACCAGCTGGTCAGGGGAGGGACAAGCGTGACCCACCTCGGAGATGTAGAGGTCGGCCTGTTTGAGCAGCTCGCCGATCAGCAGCACAGTGGACGTGGTGCCGTCTCCGGTCACATCGTCCTGCGCCGTCGACGCGCGCGCTATCAGCGACGCTGTCGGGTGCTGAATTTGCTGCCGCACACCAGGGAACACAGCTCTAGCACGTATCGACATCGCAACAGCCGCTGATTCGGCAGCCGATGCTTCGTTAGTTGGCTATTTCGGTTCAAAGGGCTCATTGACTGTACTGCCACATAGCACCAATAACTGTAGGCTGCTGCTTCACTGCAATTCCAAGACAGGAGAACCTCACACCAGCGTTGGAAAAGTGGCCCTTTTTTGGAACTTTTGGAATCCAAAGAATTATACACTCCGGAAAAAATACACTCCTTGCATTGCTGGATGAAGACATGCTCAACTAGCAAGACAGCTAGATGTCATTATACAACAGTGATGGCTTGGATGGAGAGGAAGATTCACTCATACTGGTCCCCTACCACATAAACTTTCCAGTATAATTGAGGATAATGGACATTTGTTATTTCAGGTCATCTGCAGGCACATTCCAAGAGGAGGCAGGAGTGGAGTCGAAAATGAGATGCCAGCCAGATTGGAAGAATATCAGCTTGCTAGCATGCACAAGTACAAGAGATGTCAACAGATGACAAAATATGGATCACTGCAGTCTGCATATGATTTTAATGCCATTGAACATTCCATATTTCATAACATTCCATAACATTCCATCTGTGC
>JAOTOL010000321.1:0-45364 GCA_034440575.1 Imbricaverruca yamaguchii | reverse complement strand
GCCACGGTGGCGCTGTCCAGCCTCGCCGTCAACGCCTCGCTCGGGTGGCTGGCCGCGACGTACGGCGTGCTGAACGGCTTCGGCTACGGGCTGATGTACATGGCGCCGCTGCTGACCGGATACCGGTGGTTCCCCGCAACAGGGGCGTGGTCACCGGCGTGGTGGTGGGCGGCTGCGGGCTCAGCGGAATACTGCTCACCACGATGCACACCAGCTTCATCAGCTCAGCACATCAGCATCAGCACACCAGCTTCATCAACCCGGGCAATGTGTCGCCGGGCGACGACGGCTTCTTCCACGACGCGACGCTGCTGGAGCGGGTGCCGCACGCGTTCCAGCTTTAGGCAGGCGTTGCCCCCCACTGGATCCCGGCGTTGGCAACCCTTCTGCGCGCGCCTGGTCTAGAAGGACGCGACCCTCCTGCGTCGGAGGTCAAAACGACTCGGAGTGCGCGACTCGCCTTCGAAGAAGGCTGTCGAAGCTGCGGGAACTAGCGAATCCTCTACACAAAAGGTGGAAGTTTTGGGCGTTCGCGATTGCTCTGAGCAGGAAGCCAATGTCCGGCAAGTCCGTGATGCTCCTGACGCTGGATGACGAATTTTCTGAAGTTCGCGAAACCATTTCACGGAAGGTCAAAGTACCGAGTGAGTGCAGCACACCTGCGCGGCATGCTGGAGTTCCGGAAGCTCCCAACCACCCGGCCGCCACGAATGCACACATCATGACTGCTGTTGCGCACGAGAACACATCGACCGATGGCACACCACCAGGAACGCCTCTCCACGAAGGCACACGTGCCGACGGTGCTGATGGCAGCGACGCCGGCAGAGAGGTGCGCCGACCGGGAACCGCTCGACGCAGCCGGACCGATTACTCTCCGGCAGTCCCTCCGCACATTGGAAATGTACCAGCTCATGCTGGGCTACGCCCTCAACAGCTCCTGCGTGATCATCGTCAACCCGCTGTGGAAGGCCTTCGGACAGACGTTCATCACGGACGACCACTTCCTGGAGCTCGTCGGCTCCGGCTCGTCCGTGTTCAACATGCTCGGCCGCTTCGCCTGGGGCTTCCTGTGCGACGCCGTCGGCTTCAAGCCGGCCATGGTCGGCCTCTCGGGCGGGTTCTGCGCGCTGCTGTTCACCCTGCCGGCCACGGCCGCGGGCGGCGGCGTCATGTTCCTGGTGTGGGTGTGGGCCGTCTACCTGTGCTGCTCGGGCACGTTCGTGGCGGTGGTGGCCGGCGTGGCCGACACGTTCGGACCGGAGAGCGCCGGCCACCTGTACGGCGCCATATCGGTGGCCTCGTCGGCCGCCAAGCCGCTGGCCTCGCTGCTGGCCGACCTGGTGCTGGGCCGGGCCGGCTATGCGGCCGTGTTCCTCGTCGCCGGCGCGCTCGTCGGCGTCGGCCTCGCCGCCACGCTCTGCTTCCGGCCCGGCAGGCTGCGGGGACGGCTGCTGACGACCGGGGACGGCTGCTGACGACCGGGGACGGCTGCTGACGACCCGGGACGGCTGCTGACAACCGGGGACGGCTGCTGACGGCCGGGGACGGCTGCTGACGACCCGGGACAGGCGCTGACGGCTGCTGACGGCCCGGGACGGCTGCTGACGGCCGGGGACGGCTGCGTGGACGACTGCTGACGACCCGGGACGGCTGCTGACGTCCGGGGAGGCTGCGTGGACAGCTGCTGACGGCCCGGGACGGCTGCACGCCCGGGACGGCTGCTGACGACCGGGGGTGCGTGGACGCTGCGACGGCCCGGGAGGCTGTGGACGGCTGCTGACAACCCGGGAGGCTGTGTGGACGGCTGCTGACGGCCCGGGACGGCTGCGTGGACGGCTGCTGACGGCCCGGGACGGCTGCGTGGACGGCTGCTGACGACCCGGGACGGCTGCGTGGACGGCTGCTGACGGCCCGGGACGGCTGCGTGGACGGCTGCTGACGGCATGCGACGGCGCACGGCCCGGGAGGCTCGTGGACGGCTGCTGATGGCCCGGCAGGCTGCGTGGACGGCTGCTGACGGCCCGGACGGCTGGTGGACAGCTGCGATGACCCAGACGGCTGCGTGGACGGCTGCTGACGGCCCGAGGCGTGGACGGTTGCACGACCGGGACCTGCGTGACGGCTGCTGACGGCCGGGACGGCTGCGTGGACGGCTGCTGACGACCGGGGACGGGGCTGCGTGGGCGGCCTGGGGGGCAGTTGGCGACCCGCCGGGGTCAGCCTGGGGGCTCACCACGCTGACGGCTGGGTGAACCTCGGCTTCCAATTGTCGCTGCTGCGGACCAGCCGAGATGGACTGAGGAGAACCTGCCCATCCCGATATGACCTGGAACCTGGCGTGCCATCGCCTCCCCACTTGGCAGATAAAGGGCTTCGTAAATGGCGTATGTCGTTGATTGATGTACACAAAATATCGGAACTGTCATCAGTCTTCGTCGACTATAAGTAACAATTGCATGTGAGTGCGGTAGAAAAGAGAGGCGATTGTAGCAGGCGAGCTTGCAGGCGCCCGGGGTCGCCAGGGCCACCCGGTGTCGGCCAGGGTGTGCCAGGGTCGGCCAGGGTCGGCCAGGGTCGGCCAGGGTCGGCCAGGGTCGGCCAGGATCGGCTAGGGTTGACCAGGGTCGAGCAGGGTCGCCCAGGGCCGCCCGGGGTGAGGCTGAGCGACAGTTTGGCGTGCACGGCACTGTCGTATTTGTTATTGGGACCGCTTGGCTATGATATTCAAACCAATTGATTGTGACTTTTGTCATAAATGCACCTAATTTGGCACAGAGAACATAATATGGCCTACCATTTCGTGAAAATATTTTAATATTGGGTCATCGAGCAATTCCTACCCAGAGGCTGCGTCACATCAGCAGAGTACATCACATCAGCAGAGCACATCACATCAGGAGAGCACATCACATCAGGAGAGCACAGTCACTGTACAGTCCATGAGTCACTGCAACTGTATTCTTCACCCTCCATCACCAATCCATGATGCGTGTGGAATGTCTAAAAACTCTTCCCTGGAGACTGTCCGCTCCAAATGCCAATGTGTCGCTGACATCTCTAAGGAAAGGTGATGCACTTCATCAAGAACACAAACTAAGAGCACAGAAAATTACATCGTCATACCGAAAATACACTCCGACATATACGGATGGATCAAAGACGTACGCTGGCGGTAGTTGCGACTTTGTTACGAATACCGCAACTTCAATGTATTTCTCTTCTCGAGAATGCATCAGTGTGCACATCTGAACTGGTCGCTATCAACAAAGCCCTGAGTTTTATTGAGATGGGACATAGTGAACTACTTGCGATATATCGCGATCCGCTTTGTATGGTACGAGTAGCCTAGGGGTGAGTCGCTCGTTTCACAATCGAAAAGTGGTGGGTTCGAATCTCAACTGTCGCTTCTTTTCGCCCGCGATTAATCGGAGTGAGAGATTGGCGACGTTACATGACTCAACGGTCGATGTGTCGTACAAACCAATAACCAACCAACGACTCGCTTAGTAGCCTATTGGCGCTAAGGGAGTTTTACCCATCCAACCCAGTGATGCGAAGCGTCTTATCAAGACTAACGACACTGAGAATGATAGGTAAAAGGTGGTATTCTGTCGGCTTCCGAGCCACGTGGGAATCCGTGGGAATGAGGCTGCTGACGCTGCAGCGAGGCGTGCTGGCCATGGTCTGCGAACACGTCTTCCTTCCTCGTGAGAGATTTCTTCCCAAGCATTAGAAGCGCGGTTTTCAATAAATGCAAGACAGTTGGGAGTCTACGACTGACAATACGCTGAGGAGAATCAAACACTGTCTCGGTGAGTGGTAGAATTAGAATGGCATCATCACATATAATTAGACGCAATGCGATGGTATTATGCTGCCTGTGTATGGGTCAGACATACAGCACCCATAAATACCTCCTGAGTGGCGATCAATGGCGACTGTGCCGAAGATGCCACGCTCCATTATCATTTCAACACATATTGGTTGCGTGTTTTCAACTTGCTCATGAGCGAAGACGTCACTTTGGACGCACTTCAGTCTCGTTACGGGAATTTCTGAGGGACGAGTCACCTTTCGTCCAATCATAACAGCCGTTTCGTTCCATTTCATAAATACTCATAAATGTTCAGTAATATATGCGGCTCACTAATACCTGTCTTGTATATTGTTATGGTTCTGTCGTACGTCTTGACAGCAACGAGTTCGACAATCGATAATGCAGTGCATATTTGGGGGGGGGGATGGCCGAGTGGTTAAGGTGTCGGGCTATGGGTACCAGAGGTCCCGGGTTCGACACTAGGGCCGCTCAGGACATTTCCCAATCCCGCGGCCCACCGGCGAAACAGTGTGGCGGCGCCATTAGCCGTGAATGCCAGAAAGTGCGTCGAACCACCCAGTAAACAACAAACAAACAAAGCAGTGCATATTTGGCCGTCTCGACTATTTTTCGCTACGATAATCCCTTATGATTGAATATGATGGGCGCTGCGCGACCACTGTAGTCGAGCTAGAGTTGTGCACGATAATCTACGCACGTTCTCTGCGTCGAGCTTCGTTTCAGATGTGGCCTGACGTCATAGCGGAGAGTGCACCTGAAGGACACGTTCTCAACTAACCGACTCCCGCGTGAATGTGGCCTCGTCACACTGCACAAACTCGCGTTGGTGAAGATGCCATGCCGTCCACTGAGCAGGTTTGTCCTCCGATATCACGCACGTCTCTGCGTCGAGCTTCGTTGGCCAGCATAGCGGAGGTCACGTATATATATAGGACTATTTCAACTAGAGAAGGACACGTTCTCAACTAACCGACTCCCGATTGGCCTCTACTTATATCCATGCCGTCCACTGAGAGGTTTATATTGCGTTCCTAGGCAGAACCGGATACGATATATATATATATATATATATATATATATATATATATATATATATATATATATATATATATATATAACCAATCGTACTGACCTACATGTGACTAGCAGTTTTTATCTGATAGCCTTGGCGGCCATCTTCCAAGATGGCCGCCACGACTGTCAGAGGGCAGGCAGGTAAGCGACAGCTGAACATCCAAATCTGTCAACTATACATTGGTCTATATTGGTGTAATACTTGACGTATTATTACAAAAAGAAGCAAAAAGAGGTGGAGGATGGCCCCGCTATGCTACATGAACGTTCAAGAGTCGAATGTCGTACTTTGTTCGCTGTATGATAGCCTACCCCCTTCCTCACCCCAGGTGAGGTTTCTAGCTTCCAAAATGTTTTCTGTCTTGCGTGCAAAAGCGATTGTAAGCGGAAAGCAACAACTGAAAGCAATTATGGAATTCACTTGCCACACATGCGACCACAAGTCCAGCATCAGGGCATATTCTGCACTTGTAGGTAGGACCAGCCAGATAAACCTTTTCATTGAAACCGACTTATAGTATTTGGTCATGTTGCATGCCATTTCTGGTCTATTCAGCAATGTCGGCAGCCGATTGAACGTTCTGTATTATTACGGGTACCGAGCAAAAAGTAGCCAAGGTTCGGTAAATTCAGCCAAAAATCGTCGAACAAGAACGATTTTCTCTAGGTGAAATCACCGCCTCCGTCACTTCTCGTCAACGGAAAAACAGTATGACATATACGGCATGTCATATACGGCATGTCATTCTCAATATGTCATTAACAGAATGTCATCTACAGCATGTCATCTACAGTATATCATCTACAGCATGACGTCTACAGAAAGTCATCATCAGTATGTCATTAACAGCATGCCATTTAAAGCATTTCATCTACAATATATCATCCGCAGTATATCATATACAGTATATCGTCTATGTAATGTCATATGCAGTATATAATCTACTGCATGCCAGCTACAGCATGTCATCCACAGTACACATCTACAGCGTATCATATACACTATGTCATACACGGTATATCATCCACAGTACGTCATGTACAGCATGTCATATACAGTATATCATCTACAGTAAGTCATCTTCGGTGTGTCATCTACAGCATGTAATCTACAGTGTGTTATCTACAGTCTATCATATACAGTTTGTCATCTACGGTATGTCATCTACAACATGTCATGTACACTCTCTACAACATGTCATCTAAGTGTGTCATCTACAGCATATCATCCACAGTATGTCACCTAAGAGTTGGGGAGCGGTACTTGGATGATTGAGGGTAGATTCCCCCCCACTTAGCATGCTCAAGCATGGTCCCGGTGACAAACCCATGCTGTTGTGTCACCTGACACACGACCTCCGTGTGTCAGGTGACACACCACCATGTGGTACAGGGCAACACGCTGTGTGCATTACCATGCAGGCCATGCGCTGTGAGCCACTTCGTACGTTGAATACAGGAACCTGATCCTATAGCTATGGCAGCAAGCTTCTGATTATTAAGAGCGTATTACGGAAGTTCTGTTTAATGCTCTCTTCTCCTCTACAGACGTAGTAGTCTAAGTTCTCCTCACCACCACAGACGTAGTAGTGGTGAGGAGCAGAAGTGAGTGGAAGAGGAGTGGTGAGGAGCAGAAGTGAGTGGAAGAGGAGTGGTGAGGAGTAGAAGTGCGTGGAAGAGGAGTGGTGAGGAGTAGAAGTGCGTGGAAGAGGAGTGGTGAGGAGTAGAAGTGCGTGGAAGAGGAGTGGTGAGGAGTAGAAGTGAGTGGAAGAAGAGTGGTGAGGAGCAGAAGTGAGTGAAAGAGAGTGGTGAGGAGCAGAAGTGAGTGGAAGAGGAGTGGTGAGGAGTAGGACAGTCGCCGACCACCTTGAACGGGCTAAAAATTAAACTTCTAAAATAGTACTGTAAATGGGCTCTACAATAGAAAATTGGCTCAACGCTAACTATGGGCGTTCCACGTAAATAAACTACTTCAAAGTGAACATAGTTAGATTTTACACTCCTCGTGACGAACCCGATTCGCGTTGCGCCACGATAGGAATAATTCGCACAAAGAGCAGCACCACAAAACACCACAAAAGAGAGACCGGCCGAGATTCGAACGCACAACCCTCCCATATCCCAGATCTCACCTTCATTGTGTGCACGTGGACGTTTGATGCATGCGGCCTCCAGCCGTCTGTCTCGGCTGTAGTGGGGTACGCTTGGCGCTCTCCCAGCAGTCTGTCTCGGCTGTGGTGGGGTACGCTTGGCGTCACCTCCCAGCCGGCTGTCTCGGCTGTAGTGGGGTACGCTTGGCGCCGCTCCCAGCCGTCTGTCTCGGCGGTGCTGGAGCTCGCTTGGCGTCACCTCCCAGCCGCTGTCTCAGCTGTGGTGGAGCTCGCTTGGTGCCGCTGTCTCAGCTGTAGTGGAGCACACTTGGTGCCGCTGTCTCAGCGGTGGTGGAGCACACTTGGTGCCGCTGTCTCAGCTGTGGTGGAGCTCGCTTGGTGCCGCTGTCTCGGCTGTGGTGGAGCACACTTGGTGCCGCTGTCTCGGCGGTGGTGGAGCACACTTGGTGCCGCTGTCTCGGCGGTGGTGGAGCACGCTTGGTGCCGCTGTCTCGGCTGTGCTGAAGCACGCTTGGCGCCGCTCCCAGCCGCACCCAGGCCACGACTGCCGCGCACCCTGCGCCGCCGCCGTCTCGCGCTGGCGGCACCGCTGTCTCCCCCGTCGATGCGACGCCGCAGCCCACGCCGGCTCACTTTCCATTCGGTCGGCTCGATCGGCTCGACCAGGCACCCGGCCGCGAGCCGTCGGCAGCGGCAACCCCAAGTTTCGTCAGTGCCGAGCTGCAGCCGAGCCCCTCCCCTCCCCGTCGCGCAGTCTGCCGAGACGCAGCCTCGGCGGACACGAAACCGTCGGCGCCTCCGTCTGGTCCGCCGCTCGTCGGTCACGGACGAGTGAGCCGGGTAATCAACTCCGTGACGTCATGATGGCGGCGCGAAACGCGTGCCGCAATTTCCGCGTTGAGTAATAATGCGCTGCAGCAGGAGCCGCCGGCCTCTGTGGGCTCTGAGGGCTCTGAGGACTATGAGAGCTCTGAGGGTTCTGAGGGTTCTGAGGGCTCTGAGGGTTCTGAGGGGTCTGAGGGCTCTTACGGCTCTGAGGGCTCTGAGGGCTCTGAGGACCCTGAGGGCTCTGAGGGCTCTGAGGACCCTGAGGGCTCTGAGGGCTCTGAGGGGTCTGAGGACTATGAGAGCTCTGAGGGCTCTGAGGGGTCTGAGGGCTCTGAGGGTTCTGGGGGATCTGAGGGCTCTGAGGGGTCTGAGGGCTCTGAGGGTTCTGAGGGCTCTGAGGGCTCTGAGGGCTCTGAGGGCTCTGAGGGCTCTGAGGGCTCTGAGGGCTCTGACTGCACTACGCTTGACGACACCACGCCCGCAGAGATCGGCGACAATGGCACTTCGCAGACCGTCAACGGTCCGGGCATGTGCTCACGCGCAAAACTCGTCACTCGTTGTCATCGTCATTGCCACAGCATACTGTTGGTAAAGCCACGTGACGCTCATGCACCCAACTGCACTTCCAACCGCAAAGAGAAAGACGTTTATTTGAGGAATCTTCGAAAAAAAAGTTTTTTTTTTGAAGGCCAAAAAAAAAGACGTAATTGAGGACATCCACAATAGACTTTTGGGAATTATAGCCTATTGTCGAGGTTACACAAAAGTTTATCAGCAAATTTGATCAGCAAATCAGGGAGCTTACCAGAAAATTTCATCAATAAATAATGGGCTGTCTCAGGCGCACATGAAAACATGAAAATTGTTCACACCAGCGACACGGAAAGAATTAGCAGGTTCGACGAGAAGTCAGCAGGTACCACCAGAAGTCAGCAAGTGCCATCAGAAGTCAGCACGCACGATCAGAGCGGTCAGCCCAGTCTCGTGCACAAATGTCGCCAGTGGTTAGGACGCCAGTGACAGCCTGCCTAAGCGGCGAATTGTCCGTGAGTGACGTGGTGATTGACGTCCACGGACCCAGTGAAGGTCGCAGTGACCATCCGTGAGGTCCGCCAGTGGCCAGCCGTGAGGTCCGCCAGTGACCAGCCGTGAGGTCCGCCAGTGACCAGTCGTGAGGTCCGCCAGTGACCAGCCGTGAGGTCCGTCAGTGACCAGTCGTGAGGTCCGCCAGTGACCAGCCGTGAGGTCCGCCAGGTGACCAGCCGTGAGGTCCGCCAGTGACCAGCCGTGAGTCCGTTAGGGCCAGCGACCAGCCGTGAGGTCCGCCAGTGACCAGCCGTGACCGTTCGTGACCAGCCGTGAGGTCCGCCAGTGACCAGCCGTGAGGTCCGCCAGTGACCAGCCGTGAGGTCCGCCAGTGACCAGCCGTGAGGTCCGCCAGTGACCAGTATCCGCCAGTGACCAGCCGTGAGGTCCGCCAGTAACCAGCCGTGAGGTCCGCCAGTGACCAGCCGTGACCGTTCGTGACCAGCCGTGAGGTTCGCCAGTGACCAGCCGTGAGGTCCGCAGTGACCACGTGAGGTCCGCCAGTGACCAGCCGTGAGGTCCGCCAGTGACCAGCCGTGGTCCGCCAGTGACCAGCCGTGAGGTCCGTCAGTGACCAGCCGTGAGGTCCGTCAGTGACCAGCCGTGAGGTCCGCCAGCGACCAGCCGTGAGGTCCGCCAGTGACCAGCCCGTGACCAGCCTAGGTCCGCCAGTACCAGCCGTGAGGTCCGCCAGTGACCAGCCGTGAGGTTCGCCAGTGACCAGCCGTGAGGTCCGCCAGTGACCAGCCGTGAGGTCCGCCAGTGACCAGCCGTGAGGTCCGTTAGTGACCAGCCGTGAGGTCCGCCAGCTACCAGTCGTGAGGTCCGCCAGTGACCAGCCGTGACCGTTCGTGACCAGCCGTGAGGTCCGCCAGTGACCAGCCGTGAGGTCCGCCAGTGACCAGCCGTGAGGTCCGCCAGTGACCAGCCGTGAGGTCCGCCAGTGACCAGCCGTGAGGTCCGCCAGTGACCAGCCGTGAGGTCCGCCAGTGACCAGCCGTGAGGTCCGCCAGTGATCAGCCGTGAGGTCCGCCAGTGACCAGCCGTGACCGTTCGTGACCAGCCGTGAGGTTCGCAGTGACCAGCCGTGAGGCAGTGACCAGCGGGTCCGCCAGTGACCAGCCGTGAGGTCCGCCAGTGACCAGCCGTGAGGTCCGCCAGTGACCAGCCGTGAGGTCCGCCAGTGACCAGCCGTGAGGTCCGCCAGTGACCAGCCGTGAGGTCCGCCAGTGACCAGCCGTGAGGTCCGCCAGTGACCAGCCGTGAGGTCCGTCAGTGACCAGCCGTGAGGTCCGCCAGTGACCAGTCGTGAGGTCCGCCAGCGACCAGCTGTGACCGCTCGTAACCAGCCGTGACCGTTCGTGACCAGCCGTGACCGTTCGTGACCAGCCGTGAGGTCCGCCAGTGACCAGCCGTGAGGTCCGCCAGTGACCAGCCGTGAGGTCCGTTAGTGACCAGCTGTGAGGTCCGTTAGTAACCAGCCGTGAAGTCCGCCAGCTACCAGTCGTGAGGTCCGCCAGTGACCAGCCATGACCGTTCGTGACCAGCTGTGAGGTCCGCCAGTGACCAGTCGTGAGGTCCGCCAGTGACCAACCGTGAGGTCCGCCAGTGACCAGCCGTGAGGTCCGCCAGTGACCAGCCGTGAGGTCCACCAGTGACCAGCCGTGAGGTCCGCCAGTGACCAGCCGTGAGGTCCGCCAGTGACCAGCCGTGAGGTCCGCCAGTGACCAGCCGTGAGGTCCGCCAGTGACCAGCCGTGAGGTCCGCCGGTGATCAGCCGTGAGGTCCGCCAGTGACCAGCCGTGATGTCCGTTAGTGACCAGCTGTGAGGTCCGTTAGTGGCCAGCCGTGAGGTCCGCCAGCTACCAGTCGTGAGGTCCGCCAGTGACCAGCCGTGACCGTTCGTGACCAGCTGTGAGGTCCGCCAGTGACCAGTCGTGAGGTCCGCCAGTGACCAACCGTGAGGTCCGCCAGTGACCAGCCGTGAGGTCCGCCAGTGACCAGCCGTGAGGCCCACCAGTGACCAACCGTGAGGTCCGCCAGTGACCAGCCGTGAGGTCCGCCAGTGATCAGCCGTGAGGTCCGCCAGTGACCAGCAGTGAAGTCCGCCAGTGACCAGCCGTGAGGTCCGCCAGTGACCAGCCGTGAGGTCCGCCGGTGATCAGCCGTGAGGTCCGCCAGTGACCAGCCGTGAGGTCCGCCAGTGACCAGCCGTGAGGTCCGCCAGTGACCAGCCGTGAGGTCCGCCAGCGACCAGCTGTTACCGCTCGTAACCAGCCGTGACCGTTCGTGACCAGCTGTGAGGTGTGCTGTGTTTTTTTTTTTTTTGTTTTGGTTGGTGTGGTGTGTGCGGACCAGCTGTGACCGCTCGTAACGAGCCGTGACCGTTCGTGACCAGCCGTGACCGTTCGTGACCAGCCGTGACCGTTCGTGACCAACTGTGCGCTATATGACCGAAGATGCAGCGACGCGCGGCGTGCGGAGAAAGCGCGCCGTCGATTCGCATGCGGATCCGTCGATTCAGAGGAGCCCTAGTCAGTGTTGTCACGTGACCTCGGCATTGCCGTCACGCTCGGACGGTTCGGACGTCGGCACGCGCCGCAGCGCATGGGCCACTGCACGGGCTGTCACGACCCTCGGCTCCGACGTCTGACCCGTCAGTCTGACCTTTAACTCTAGTGCGGGGACCCCGATCCTTGGCAGTGACCGGTTGTCCTAATTCTGACCTTTCGTCCGTGACTGTGGCCTCTGGCGCCTGCATTTCACGCATGATTTTGACTCTGATTCTAACTTCTGCCTTTAGAAGTCGGGAGTTTGAAATACCCTGCGTAATAAAGCGCAAAATACTGAGGGGAAAATATCCGAAGCAACCAATATTGTGGCAAATGTCCAGTCCAGACCATATTTGGCAATACATTGAGAATCGATCTTCCGGTTCATTGAATACAATGAAGACATGCATTCTGTCGCATGTCTGGAGTCGAAATCTCAAAGGAGATTTCATACCACTTAACTTCGAATTTAACTATTTAGCTATCTTGGCCAGCTACTCATCAAGCTCTTCTACAGTCAACAAGCTCTTCTACACTCTTCTAAAGTAGCGATGTTGTGTCACAGGTCCGCTGTCCCTCATGTCTTGCACTGGGGCGAGAGATCCTCCCTCGTCTTGACGGGGGAGGATGATAGACCGCACGAGGCCAAAATCCGCTCATTTACGCCATGAAATGTGGAGGCCTAATACTGGTCTGTCGACGTAAATATAATAGACGTACTCAATAGAACAGACCGCACGGAATGCATTTGTATGCCGGCTTCGCATGATATGCCTGCATGACATACTTACAAATCCACGTTTTCTCCAGGGTCTCGTCCACTCAGAGTTCGCTTCGCGCTGCCAGAGAACTTAGCCCAAGCCATAGCCTATCTAGCGGTAGGACCCATGGTACGTGGGCTCGGTCCAGCAGCGGGACCCATAATCCGCGAGCTCGGTCCAACAGTAGGACCCATGGTCTGCGGGCTCGGTCCAGCGGTGAGACCCATGGTCCGTGGGCTCGGTCCAGCAGTGGGACCCATGGTCCGTGGGCTCGGTCCAGCAGTGGGACCCATGGTCCGTGGGCTCGGTCCAGCAGTAGGACCCATGGTCCGTGGGCTCGGCTCAGCAGCGGTAGGACCCATGGCCCGCGAGATCGGTCCAGCAGTGGGACCCATGGTCCGTGGGCTCGATCCAGCAGCGGGAGCCATGGTCCGTGGGCTCGGTCCAGCGGTGGGGCCCATGGTCCGTGGGCTCGGTCCAGCAGTAGGACCCATGGTCTGCGGGCTCTGTCTAGCAGCGGGACCCATGGTCCGTGGGCTCGGTCCAGCAGTGGGACCCATGGTCCGTGGGCTCGGTCCAGCAGTAGGACCCATGGTCCGCGAGCTCGGTCCAGCGGTGGGACCCATGGTCCGTGGGCTCTGTCCAGCGGTGGGAGAGTACCTCGGGGGCGGGGCGTAATCATCGTGGCAACCACTCTTCAGTTATCGCATCAGCTGTGTCGTCGCCGACGACCATTTCCGCGTGTTGAGTTTCGTTTCTCGTCAGGCTCGAGTGAGCTCTGACGCCCCGCCTCACGGGACAGGTGATTAAAGAGCCTGGTCACGTGACTTGTGTGGTTGTCTGGAGGAGAACTTCGCCTAGTCATGTGACTGGTGAGTGCGGCACGAGTTTAATGTGTTCGTTGAAGCAGGGTTCCCGGTGCTAGGTAATAGGCCTCAAAACCCATGGAGGTGCCACGGGCTGCTAAAAAGTAGTGGAGTTTCACAGGGGTGAAGGGACACCCGCCACCTGGTGAGTCAGATGGTACCCTTTAGACGACCGCCGTGAATGGCAGAGCTATGACCGATTATTTTTTAACGGATCTAGCAGCTTGTGCGGAAAGGGCCGTTGAGGCTTGAAACCATTCACCCCGAGGGCTGGCAAGGACCGTGAAGACAAGAGAGTACCAGCCTGAGAACTGGAATGCCTATATCAGCTGGAAAGAGCAGTCTTAACTGGAATGGGCGGCGAAAAGCTGAGGAGTACACAGGGAACCCGAAGACCAGAGAGGGCTGGGATGTTCTTTGGTTTTCAATGGGCCCCTGGGGGATGAACAGGACCTCTAAGAGCTGAAGAGGACTAATGATGGTCCATCTCAGATCTGAAGCGCCCTCGAGATGAGAGTAGACGGGCCCATTGAGGACTGTGATGCACCCCTAAAAGCAGAAAAATGCCCTAAGGTATGAAGAGTATCTCCCGAGAGTCGGAGAGGACTGGACTGCAATTCTTCTGAGGTTGAGAGCGGTCCTGATGGATGAGGAAGGTCCCCTGACATATTTTTGTTAAAAAAGTAAATGTTGGCTGGCGGTTGATATGAGGATAACCAAACGCCAGCCAGCGAATCCAAAATGTGCTTGAACTTACAAGAGCGATCGATAACTAGGAAAGGACCCTAGCAGCCTGAGAGGGTCCTTAAGGGTTGACAGAGCCCCTGATGACTAAGCAGATTTCCTTAGGCTAACGATGGCTGCGAGGAATACTGGGGGCCAGCGTCAGAGCTATGCAGCCCTTGAAGCTAGGACTGTCAAGGACTGGGAAGGGCCTTTGGGGAGGATCCATGACGATTGAAAATGGGCACTAGAAGGTGACCTGTGTCTAATGGTCGCTAGAAGGACTGCGCTGGGATGTTGAAGCGGCTTTGACGTGTCCCTATGAGAAACCAGGACCCCTTGAAATCAAAAGTGTCCCCAGGGACGAGCGATGATTGCGAGGAATACTGAGAGCAGCTTCAGAGCTAGAATGTCTTTGCTAGTTAGAGCTAGACTGCCGAGGACTAGGGAGGCCCTGCGAGTGCTAGAGCGGACCGGGCTATGATGCTTCTGAGGCTTGGGAGGAACACTGAGGGATGAAGAGAAGAGTCAGCTAAGAACTAATAAGAGTTTCGAGAGCTGGTGATGTTTGCTGGAGAGTGTGAGGCTGTCTCAGAAGAAGATTCTTGGGTTCTTTTACGACACATTCAACCGCTAGGTCATACAGCTTCGCCAACCTCTCACGCCGGTTGCTGGCGGGTGGACTCGGTAACACCGCCGCTTGCGAGATTCGAACCCACGATCTTGCGATCAAGAGTCCAACACTCTACCGGCTGAGCACCGCGGCCCCCGAGGCTGTCTCGGCACTGTAGGGTTTCTCTGAAAGGTAGACAGGTTTGTCGAGGACTGGGAAAAGCCCAGGCAAATTGGAAAGGGCTCCTGCCGGATGAATAGGCCCCCTAAGAGCCAGAGAGGACGGGACTGCGATGCTCCTAAGCTTTGGGATGGACACCTGGGGGACCGGGGCCCCCTGAGAGCCAAAAGGGTCCTCGAGAACCGGCGACGGGTGCGAGCAATTCTGAGAGCTAGCTTCGGAGATCAGATATTCTTGCGAGCCATAAATGTTGCCAAGGACTGAAGGCTATCCACAACCACATCAGGGGCGACGGTCGCCCCTGTGGCTACGGCCGCCCTGTGGCTACGGCCGCACACGCGGCAACACCTGATGCCACAGGGGCCTGATCACAATTGCTGCAGCAGCTACGGACGCTCCAGCGATAGCGACACAGACGGTCCGGCGATAGCTGCGAGGACGGCCGCCGCAGCGTTATCAGTGGTTTCGCCTTGAACCCGGGTGACAAGAGTGAAGCAAAACGAAAGAAAAACGATTTGTGGGATGCTGCGTTCCCGTAGTCCCGTAGGCGCTACAGCGAAACTTCCATACTTTCCATACATTTCCGATCTTAAATACCATCGAATGGGGCAAAATCGAGTTCAATTGAAAGCTTGAAGTATCTTGTCCACGGATATGAGCCGTATTTTCCCTAACACTAGGATTTTTTTTTCTCGCTTGGACCCACGCTGACTGTATTCGTGTCAAGCGTCGCAGGAATCGCGCGGTGCCACGGGTAGTAGCAGTATGATGAGACAGACCAACTGAAGATCACGGCTTGGAATGAGGGGTGGGAGCAAGTAAGAGATGACTGTTGCAACATAATTTCTCCTCACTCGGTGCAGAGGCGTAAACAAGTGTAGGGGTAATGGGGGCATGTGCCCCCTTAGGAAGGTGGAAACCATCCGGCCAGGAAAAGGCGCCAACATTATATTTAGGCTACCGACGGATGTACATATACTGGTTGGAATAGCACGCCCTTACCACGCATGTGCAGATACGGAGCCTGCAGCTGGCTTTCAGGATTGCTTTCCAGTTTTCATTCATATACGTCTAGACCATGGGTGTTCTTTTTGTACATTATCACGGGCAAGTGCCCCCTCGATGTTGACCCTATCCACTAATAATTTGGACATTGAACATGGGGTACCATTGAGCGTGCACTCGATCGATGTGGGGCTTCCCATTAACTTGATGTATTTTGCGCCCAAATAATAAATATTAATAGTAATAAAAATGATAATTACGTATATATACATAATTAAAGGTAATGTGTGCGATGTGTGTGTGTGTGTGTGTGTGTGTGTGTGTGTGTGTGTGTGTGTGTGTGTGTGTGTGTGTGTGTGTGTGTGTGTGTGTGTGTGTGTGTATGCCAGCCATTTCGGGCCATGAAATGTACATATATGAAAACCTCGATGATATATGAATATATGATATTACTTACCGCCATTATTTATATGAAAACTTACCGGCAATTTCGGGAGCATTTGCACAGGAGGGATAGGGTTAAAATCCACCGACTTCGGAACGATGGTGATAGGTTTGGCACTTTGCAGTGCCAAATCTATCACCAAGTTGTTTATCGCTAAGTTGTTGATACTCATCTTACCATAAAATAATAATGGGTACTTATTATATATAATACTAAAATACTGGTCTAAATCCGGCGATTTTTTGTCTGCCTCACCTCATTTGGATGCCACGGACTGCCCCTGCCCTCACACCGAATGCAAATTTCTAGATTCGTCCGTCGACACCGGTACTTTTCATGCAAGCTTTTACTGACAAAATCCACGGAACCGAAAGTGAATGTGTGATTACGGGATGTCCATCAAGTTAGCTTTATATCCGATCCAGCTGGGCGTGCCTAGCTGGATCGGCGGGGGGGGGGTATTCCACAGGGTCCCATATTATAAGTTGAAATTATGGGGGGGGGTAAAGCCACCATTGCGGTGGTGCTTGCTCTCTGAAAGGGATATAAAGGGATATAAAACAACATCCCTGGATGTGACACTTCCTTTATACATTGTCAATAGGCATTTATTGATGTAGTTGTGCGCGTTATTGAAGTTATGTTTCTGAAGGTAGAGGTTTGTGTAAAGTCCTCACTTCTTCTTCGGAAGTCTCCTCAGCGTACGAATCTCCTTATTCTTATCATGTTGGTGACTTCAACATATTTTGTGCCTGAAATCACACGGAAAACAAGCAAAATAGGAACAGAAGTGAGGAGGAGTTGGTATATGCCGGCTAAGATGACAAAAAAGACAGTTTTGTGCCCATGACACTTCAGATGCCACGTAATGGCTTCTGCGCATGCGTGCGTTGTGCATCAACACAAATTTTGTTAGTAAATGCGGCGCATTGCGGCTTACGATACGTTGCTTGTTCGGTTCGTTAATCGATTCTGTCTCGTCCGGGGCGGTTTGTCTGCTGGACCCGTGAGGATATCCGGTAAGCTGCCAACAAGTGTAATAAAATACGAAGTCCAGCATAGCTGTGTAGATATACCGACAAGACAACACAAAATAAATCAAGTACACCAAACCATTATTCTTGTATCTCAAGACAAATTCCACCATTTCCTCAATTCAATTAGTCAGGTTTATGCGATTTAAAGCATGACATAATAGGCGGTTTTATAGCAGCCTTTTACTCCCAGGCCGCGTGGGCTCAGGAGCAATATAGGGTGATTGGACCTGGCATAATGATTTCCGTAAATTGGGAATAATAACTACCTAATTCCTAACAGTTCAATGACAGTTTGCTTGTAGTGCTGATGAAATAATTTGAATTAAGCTCACAGTATCAACTATTAGCAAAATGCTTTCTGATTTACATGGAGATGTACTCAGCTCTCACCTGGTCCTCTCACCTGGTTTACTCCCCAATTTTTCTAGTATCACATCACCCAGATATGAGTTATGTGACCAATCAAAGGAGCCTGTACCTGTGGGTAGGCTGGTCCTATAGAAGAAATACAAATGGGTTATATGATACATGGTGTAAGTAACAAGCTGGAATGTGTACCTTCAGCAGAATTTATATACTTTGTTTGTTTATTGGTTGGTTCACAACACACTTTATGCACATTCACTGCTAATGGCGCCGCCCACACTGTTTCGCTGGTGGGCCACGGGATTTGGAAGTGTCCTGAGTGGCACTAGAGTCGAACCCTGGACCTTTAGTACCCATAGCCTGACACCTTAACCACTCAGCCATCCCCACCCCAATTTATATACTTTGAGTAGCCACTATATCTGCTAATAGATTGTTGTCAGACAATATTTCTGTGAGTTAAGAAAAATCAAATATATGGAAGTATAGATACACTTCAGGTTTGATCAGTATGTTATGGTTCAGCTATTCAATATATTCATACATGCAAATGCAGGCTTCTATACAAATGTATGGATACATGTGTTTATGTATGTGTCTGTAGGGGAAGCCAGGTATCTGAACATGTTTCATTTCTAGAACACCTACCCTTGGACATCTGCATGCAGATCAGAGAGTAAATAACAGGAAGCTGGTAGTGTTCACAAGTGATAGGTCTTTCTCTACCAACATTTGAAGGTCTAATCACATGCTTCTACTGATTATTTGTGTACTGAGATAGCAAAATCTGCATGCACAATTTTAGGCATCCAGGAGCAAGTTGCTTTCAGAAAGCCATAAGGAAGTGACCTCTGATATTTTTGTAATTACACCAACATTTTTTTGCAGCTACTAATAGCTTGTACCACAACATTTTCAGTGAAGTAATCCCACTCAACAACATTTTGATGTTCAGAACATGACAACACATTTCACTATGCAGCCCCAGTAGGCCCTTGGTGTTACTGATTTGTTACCTAGCTAATGTGCTCCCAGTGCTACTTTTAGTAATAACTGGCAGTGAACTGTCTGCCAAAAGAATGACAAAAAGGATGCAACCAATTGTACTAAATTGGAGGTATGGAGTGAGATGACATGTATTGTCATCCTGAGGCATTCATAGGATTGCTGTCTTAACTTTTGAATAGCTGGCCAATGTGAATGTCCAATATCAAGCCTGTAATAGTGGGTGTAGCCAAATAGGATAGGCTGTTGCATATGAAATTGGTCAACATTATGGGGGAGGAGGAACAGTGTGAAGAGATTCAAGTGCAGCACAGCTTTAAATGCAGCCAGGTCCATTAAGGTTACTATATCACCAGGAAATGCATTCCGGGTGGCGGCACAGCATATGAGACTAAAAATATCTTCCTACAATTCACTGATGCATCTCTGTGAGTGAAGTTCAGTGAGTGTCTACATGTGTTAAGTTAGATTATAATAGGGTTTTTAATTTGAAAATACTGGTAACAATTGTTTGGAAATTTTCCACTTGGAAAAATAGTTTGTTTTCTTCTATGGATGGTTTAGCTTGCTCAGGTTATGTTGTGCTACTTTTTTTCTTTTTGAATGCTACTTTTATTCTAAATTAACCAACTCAAAGTCCCTTTTTAGGTGCTATTTTGCCTCCAAACTGGGAAGTATGAAATTGCAGAAAAAATGAGTGGTCATCATACTGAGCACATTTGTAAACATAGCATTTGAAAATAAATTCCCAAAACTCCCCCCCCAAAAAAATCCTGAAACTCCAAATCTACCCATGACTGCCAGATATTAAAACCTTCACAGTGGCTAAATAAGCAAAAGATGAGGCTATCAGCCAACTTTCAGGGCTACAGTAGATGAAATGACAACAAAAGTATACTTCACCAATGTCAATAAAGTTTACCCATACATCCATACATGATTCTCCACATACACTCACACCACACAAACAATAAATATTTACACCACAACTCACAAGTAGGATATTCAGGTATCAATTGATTAGTTCCTTGCCACACATTGGAGTGAGGGTTTGGGAATTTATGAACCATAGTTGTGCTAAAAACCACTCTGTTTTGCATCATGTTCTGCCCACTACCAAACAATTGTTGTTCATGTGAAAACTATAATACTTGATTGGATGTTTGAAGCCAATTCTCACTAACATAAAAAGCAGTATAATATATGTTTTTAGTACTTACCTGGAATATTTTAGTTTGACACAAATTTCAATGAAGGATGTAAAGCAACTAGATGGGGAGCAAATTGCTGCTGTTGGATGCCTAATGAGACCAAAAGGAATATAAAGCAACCCTGGAACACAATGCACTCTAAGTGCAATTGTTTCCAGTGTTTTCAAATAAAAACCCTATTATACCTAACTTAACACATGTGGACACTCACTGAACTTCACTCACAGAGATGCATCAGTGAGTTGTAGGAGGATATTTTTAGCCATAAAAGCCACTGCACATGGAGGGCATGTATTGTGAAATAGATAAATAAATAAATAAGTGACCAAACCTGGTTAATGCATCCTAAAACTCAAATAACCAACCAACCAACCCTGGAACACATGGTACACATGTATGTATGAGAATGCTGCTAATCCTGGCATGAACTTACATTGTTTTGATATTTTTATATTTTGAGGGTAAATTATTTTAGGTTTTGCATCTTCAGGGACACTGTAGCTGTCCTTAGATTATCAGTTCTTTCATAGAAATGCTTGACCTGCAGCAAATGAGAGTTGTAGCCAAGGTCATTTAAGGTTGCTGTGCAGTGGTCACAGGTTCAGGATTTGCCTGAAATTGTTCTGAAGATCCTATTTCAGAATTTATAGAAAAGTACATGAATGCAAATCAGAAAGAAAGGTATGAACTTGACTTATTGAAGTGTGCATATCAATTTCCTCTACTATTCCTTTGAAAACTTACATTTATTGTTACATATTCAATACCAACTTAAAATGATTGGTAGCACCAAAAGCCAAAATAATAAAGAACAATAAGATGCTTGGTAATATGCTTTAAAAAATTTTTTAATGCAATGTTTATGAGTGTAGTTAAGATTATATATTAACATTGTATATTTTTTATCAATGCCTTTCTCAACATGTTTTTTTGTTCAGCACAACTATTTCTAGACACATCCCAAATTGTATGGTGATTTTACACAAAGCTTTATGGGCACAAAATGACCAACTCAGTCAACATGCCAAAAACACATCCACCACCATCACCAGCCAAAGCTTTTGGTGCAGTAAAGGGTAGAAAAAATATCCTGTAATTTGTGGTAGAGTGAGATACTTCAAAGTGTTGCCTTAGCTAACCTATATCTCACAGTTGTTTTGTATCTTGAGTTGGGCAGGCTAGATGCCACATGCAGAATAGCTATGTATGCTCCTCTATTTTGTTGTTCTCCATTGCACCTTGTGATCCAGTGTAACCATGCATGTCTCCTGGTGCATGCTGTTACCTCTGGGTTGTGAACTCACAGATATTTACAAAAAAGGATAGATGTGTGGTCAATAGTTGCGCAACAAACATTGTAGCCAACATAGTACAATATCCATATCACTTCGCACTACATACACCTTGTGTTGTTCTCCATTGTACCTTGTGATCCAGTGTAACCTGATGTTACCTGGTGTGACCTGGTGTGACCTTGTGTGACCCTGGTTTCAGTGGTGACATGCAGCCAGCACCAGGTCGTCCACCTGGCCCTCAGGCTGTTACGCCGCGAACGCCTTCCTTCCCGAATGGTGAGGCTCTGACTCGACTGCCTAGGCATTCCCAGACACCTGTACACACAGGAGGGGACGAATAGTCCAGGGGTAAGTTGCTCGTCTCACAATCAAAAGGTTGTGGGTTCGAGTCTCACCTATCGCTACTCTTCGCCCGCGACCAATCGGCGTGAGAGATTGGTGATGCTACGTTACTCAACGGGCGATGTGTCGTAAAACCAATAACCAACCAACCAATGTATGTACAGGACAGCCCATTTTCCGACGTGGGCGGATCCAGGAGAGGGAAACTGCGGTCCCTCTCCTTTGGACCCGAAATGTGGATGCTATGCACCTCCAGAATGATGCAGTTTACCCCTTAAACTTGAGTTTTTTTTTCTTCAAACTTCAAACCCTCTAGGGACAACCTGCTGCTCCCTTCACCTTTGATGAAATCCTGGATCCGTCATCGGTCCCTGGCCGCCCCATAGCTTGTGGGTCGTGGTGTCAGTATGTCAGTGGTCCCTGGCTGTCCCACAGCTGTGGGTCATGGTGTCAGTATGTCAGTGGTCCCTGGCTGTCCCACAGCTGTGGGTCATGGTGTCAGTATGTCAGTGGTCCCTGGCTGTCCCACAGCTGTGGGTCATGGTGTCAGTATGTCAGTGGTCCTTTCCCACAGCTGTGGGTCATGGTGTCAGTATGTCAGTGGTCCCTCTTCCCACAGCTGTGGGTCATGGTGTCAGTATGTCAGTGGTCCTCCACAGCTGTGGGTCATGGTGTCAGTATGTCAGTGGTCCTGGCTCCCACAGCTGTGGGTCATGGTGTCAGTATGTCAGTGGTCCCGGCTGTCCCACAGCTGTGGGTCATGGTGTCAGTATGTCAGTGATCCCAGCCCAAGCTGTGGGTCATGGTGTCAGTATGTCAGTGGTCCCTGGCTGTCCCACAGCTGTGGGTCATGGTGTCAGTATGTCAGTGGTCCTGGCTGTCCCACAGCTGTGGGTCATGGTGTCAGTATGTCAGTGGTCCTGCCCCACAGCTGTGGGTCATGGTGTCAGTATGTCAGTGGTCCCTGGCTGTCCCACAGCTGTGGGTCATGGTGTCAGTATGTCAGTGGTCCTGCCCCACAGCTGTGAGATGCGATAGGGAGGAGCTGGTGTGACGGCTGTGTCTGTCTCAGGTCCGTTCCCCGGCGAGAAGGCGCCCATCAGGTCGGCGGTGACGCCGGCCGCCGCTCCCAGGGCGCAGGCGATGGCGCAGACGCCCGGCGCGCCACAGATGTCGCCATGGCCTGGCGCGCCGCGGTTGCCGCCGCCGCCCGGTGCGCCACAGATGCCCCAGCCGCCCGGTGCGCCACAAATGCCGCCGCCGCCTGGAACGCCTCAGATGCCCCCGACGCCCGGTGCGCCACAGATGCGGCCGCCTGGAGCGCCACAGATGCCACCGCCTCCCGGTGCGCCACAAATGCCGCCGCCGCCCGGTGCGCCACAGATGCCGCCGCCGCCCGGTGCGCCACAAATGCCACCGCCGCCCGGTGCGCCACGGATGCCCCCGCCTGGTGCGCCACAAATGCCGCCGCCTCCTGGTGCGCCACAGATGCCGCCGCCGCTGCCCGGTGCGCCACAAGCGGCGGCAGTCAGTGGCGCGCCGTTTCCGGTGGGGACGCAGTCTGGAGCGGTGTCGGCGGCCACCTGCGGCCCTGCCCCTCGCCAGTTCCGTCCGGTGGTGGGCGCTGCACCCTCCAGCTGGCGAGCCGGCACGGGTCAGGCCCGCCCCACCACAGGTGGGTCACATGCTGACCACATACTCCACCACCAGCCCCACCCCACCACAGGTGGGTCGGTATGGGTCAGGCCCACCACAGTTACCACATACTGACCACATACCCACCACCACCCCACCCCACCACAGGTGGGTCACATCAGTCCATACTGACCACACCACCATACTGTGCAAATAAAAAGTTTGCCTAAAACATCCTTTCACTTCAATCACATGCATTATACATTATTTAGCAGTTGTGTTATAATGACGCCCACATATTGGCAAAATGTAAAAACCTAAACAATGAAATTCACCATTACATTAACTTAATTTCCAGGCCACATGATCAATTATTTTACACTGGACCACATACTCCACCACCACATACTGGCCACATACTCCACCACCACATACTGGCCACATACTCCACCACCACATACTGGCCACATACTCCACCACCACATACTGGCCACATACTCCACCACCACATACTGGCCACATACTACACCACCACATCAGCCCCACCACAGGTGGGTCAAGGACATTTTCACATGCTGACCACATACTGACCACATACTCCACCACCACATATTGACCACATACTGACCACATACTCCACCACCACATATTGACCACATATTCCACCACCACATATTGACCACATACTCCACCACCACATATTGACCACATATTGACCACATACTCCACCACCACATATTGACCACATACTGACCACATACTCCACCACCACACCAGCCCCACCACAGGTTGGAATCACTGATGCTACACATACACTGGCCATAGCCTGCGGTGTCTGTGTAGCATATCTGTGTGATGTCACTGGTGACTGTGTGGTGTCTGTAGTGCCCATGTGGTGGCTTGTCTTTGTGGTGTCTGTAGTGCCCATGTGGTGGTGTGTCTGTGTGGTGTCTGTAGTGCCTATATGGCGGTGTGTCTGTGCTGTGTCTAGTGCCCATGTGGTGTGTCTGTGTGGTGTCTGTAGTGCCCATGTGGTGTGTCTGTGTGGTGGCTTGTCTGTGTGGTGTCTGTAGTGCCCATGTGGTGGCTTGTCTGTGTGGTGTCTGTATAGTGCCCATGTGGTGGTGTGTCTGTGTGGTGTTTGTAGTGCCCATGGGGACGAGTAGCCTATGGGTAAGTTGCTCGTCTCACAATCGAAAGGTTGTGAGCTCGAGTCTCTCTTGTCGCTACTCTTTGCCTGCGACCAATCGGCGTGAGAGATTGGCGACACTACATGACTCAACGGTCGATGTGTCGTAAAGCCAATAACCAACCAACCTGTAGTGCCCATGTGGTGGTGTGCCTGTGTGGTGTGTGTTGTGCCCATGTGGTGGTGTGCCTGTGTGGTGTCTGTAGTGCCCATGTGATGGTGTGTCTGTGTGGTGTCTGTAGTGCCCATGTGGTGGCTTGTCTGTGTGGTGTCTGTAGTGCCCATGTGGTGGCATGTCTTTGTGCAGTGTCTGTAGTACTCATGTGGTGGCATGTGTTTGTGTGGTGTCTGTGCAGTATCTGTAATGTCTGTATTGTGTCATGTATTTGTAGTGTCTCTTACAGCTGTCGTGAGTAGGGTTGGCAAAATAAGCTGCTTCGTAATATTTTACCATTCAGAACATTACCTTCGTAAAACTATGTTCCTTTTTCTAGTTAGATGGTTCAATGATGCTGTTTCACAGCAACTGCAGACTTTCTGCTCTTTGAATAAATACAACAAAAACTCATCAAAAGTACAAAAAGAAGTTTCAGATGTCAGAAGCAGAGAGCGAATGGTTATCTCTGAATTGGATGACCAAAAACCTGTATAGATTCGGGACTTAAGATGCATATCCAATCTTGGTCGTAAGTCACGTCAGGATGTGTCTTGTATAATGAATTTGGGGAGTATCGTTTTTGAGGTCATGCATTTTATCACATTAGATATCCTAGATATTTCATGACACTGACAACCCTGCATGCTTCCATGGCTGTCAGAGCCAAACACTGCACCAGTTGCAACTGAGGAATGTCTGATGTGAGGTAAACCAACTCAAAGTGTGTATGGTGCAGCCTCCAGATTATCCTCTTGATATGCATGCACTAGTATTGGAATGAAAGCCAGTTAGTAAGGCACAGCCGTTGGCCACTTTTCATGGAAATGTTGCAACATCATCAACCAGTTCATTATTTAAAGCAAGTGATTCATGTAATGAAGAACAAGAATCATGGGTTCTGTTGTGGTTCATTGCGGTTCTTCTGACTGCATCTGGCATGTTGTCCGACCCTCTGACTGTGTCTGGTTTGTTGTCCGACCCTCTGACTGTGTCTGGCATGTTGTGCGACCCTCTGACTATGTCTGGCATGTTGTCTGACCCTCTGACCGTGTCTGGCATGTTGTCCGACCCTCTGACCGTGTCTGGCATGTTGTCCGACCCTCTGACCGTGTCTGGCATGTTGTCCGACCCTCTGACCGTGTCTGGCATGTTGTCCGACCCTCTGACCGTGTCTGGCATGTTGTCCGACCCTCTGACCGTGTCTGGCATGTTGTCCGACCCTCTGACCGTGTCTGGCATGTTGTCCGACCCTCTGACTGTCTGGCATGTTGTCCGACCCTCTGACCGTGTCTGGCATGTTGTCCGACCCTCTGACCGTGTCTGGCATTCTGTTGCCGACCCTCTGACCGTGTCTGGCATGTTGTCCGACCCTCTGACCGTGTCTGGCATGTTGTCCGACCCTCTGACCGTGTCTGGCATGTTGTCCGACCCTCTGACTGTGTCTGGCATGTTGTCCGACCCTCTGACCGTGTCTGGCATGTTGTCCGACCCTCTGACCGTGTCTGGCATGTTGTCCGACCCTCTGACCGTGTCTGGCATGTTGTCCGACCCTCTGACCGTGTCGGGATGTTGTCCGCCCTCGACCATGTCTGGCATGTTGTCCGACCCTCTGACTGTTTGGCATGTTGTCCGACCCTCTGACAATGTCTGGCACGTTGTCCGACCCTCTGACTGTTTGGCATGTTGTCCGACCCTCTGACCGTGTCTGGCATGTTGTCCGACCCTCTGACCGTGTCTGGCATGTTGTCCGACCCTCTGACCGTGTCTGGCATGTTGTCCGACCCTCTGACCGTGTCTGGCATGTTGTCCGACCCTCTGACCGTGTCTGGCATGTTGTCCGAGCCTCTGACTGGCCAGAATCTTCGATTTGAACTCTAATGGGCAAGTATGCAAAATTAATAAGTAGTCAAAAACGGAAAAAATGAAAAATTCCTCTCGTACGTTTTGTTGCATCCCTAAAGATAAGCAAACGCTGAAAGTTTCATTAAAATATCTGCATCCGTTACAGCGTGACGGTTGGTTGAACTTTTCTGGAGGTGACCTCACTTTGTGACCTATTAAATGGGTTTCAATGATATTGAATAATATTGAATTCAATAATATTGAAACGCATTTAATATTTCATGCACCATTCCGACTAATTCAGGTTCATTTCATGATGTCCAGGGGCTCTATATGCTATGCCGTTACGGCCTGTCCCGAGTTTTGACTTGACCTGACCTGTGTAATTGACAGGGAGTGACGACGAAGTGCATCATCAGATTCACAGGGCTTCAATGAGTCCTGTTCTTATTTTCTGGTGTCTCTAACTGTATTTTTTTGTTTGTTATGTGGCCCTCCCAAACAAAAAGTTTCGCGATATTCGCCAATTTCGGGTCATTGCCCTGACCTGGAAGGTCACTGGTTGACCGAAAATTGTAAAACCGGGTACCATACGTTTTCTCTTATAACGAGCAATACGCTCATTTTTGTTCCGCGGCTCTAGCCCATCTAGGAGTCAATCTACAAATATTGGCAAAATACTCCATTGTGATTGGCTGGAAAAACAAAAATTGAGCGCTACTGATGGGTTCCAGGAAAAATAATAATTTTTCGTTTGATTTGCGCATATTTTGTTCTAATCAATCGATTGCAGGCGTAAACTCTTCGCTCACACGCGTTTGAATTTTATAGCGCACCTCTAATATTAGGTATACCCCAAAATAATGTAAACGTTCACTTACAAGCACACTATTACCTCAGAGTGGTGTTTCAATGACTTATATGCTATTTTAGGCAGTACCCTTTCCGTGGCAACATTCGAAATCTCACTACGCTTTCTGATTGAAATCATGAAATCATACGCATTTCAACATCTCGCTCGGAACGAAAAGCCGTCATTTCAGCACTGCCATCGACCTCATTGCCTTCCACTTCGAGCGTTGGCCTCCCGTGACGTCAGATCCTAGCGGGTGTCGTCCGACGCTCCGCCGTGGCGGGGCACCTTCTCAGCTGTGGTGCCGTTTGTTGTCTGTGCAGTGTGGTGCTGACGGAGGAGTTCACACGTGCTGAGCCTCACGTACGGTAGGGGCCCACGCGAGGGAGCGAATGCAACTGCAGTGTTGGGGACGAGTAGCCTATGGGTAAGTTGCTCGTCTCACAATCGAAAGGTTGTGGGTTCGAGTCTCGCCTGTCGCTACTCTTCGCCCGCGACCAATCGGCGTGAGAGATTGGCGATGCTACATGACTCAATGGTCGATGTGTCGTAAAACCAATAACCAACCAACCAACTGCGGCGGTTTTTGTTTGTTTGTTTCAAGATCTGCCCTTTTCCCCCAATTCCGAAATGGGCCGGTTTGCCCAAGATTCATCTCTCGTGTGTCCTGGGAGCGTGTGTCGTGTCGACAACGCGCAGCAGCGCGTTGACGTGACGCTGAGACGTGTGTCCAAGGCGTGCTTCTTAACCGAGCGTTTCGTCCGCAGCCGGCATGGCCCCTCGACCGGCGGTGTCGGCTGGTGCTGCCATCTCGGTGCCAGCCAGCGTAGCTCTGATTCCGGGCGCGCCGCAGGGTGGCGGTGGCGCGCCCCCACGTCCAGTCGCACTTGCTACTGGTGAGTTTCGGATGCTCCCCGGCAGCCGGGTGGTCTGGATACTGGATATCCGAAATAGAAGGGCGGAGCCCTGATGACGCTCTCGGTACGGGGGCGAGTAGTCTAGGGGTAGGTTGCCCGTCTCACAATCGGAAGATCGTGGGTTCGAGTCTCACCTGTCGCCACTCTTCGCCCGCGACCGATCGGCGTGAGAGCTTGGCGGCGCTACGTGACTCAACGGTCGATGTGTCGTATAACCAGTAACCACCACGCACTCGGTACTAGGAACGTATCCATGACTGCCTGATAGAAGGTGAACTTGGGGGAGCGCCGAAATCGTCTTAAGAGCTCAGAAGTTACACATTGTGAAGCGCGTAACCTTCCCATTGTTAAACAAAAGTCGGGGGTGGGAGATGGCCAGAAACAACTGAAAGATCGGAGTCAAGATCGGCTCCAAAGAATGTTACCCGGCGCCTGAGGATCGGGTCGTGGTGCGTCTGCCCTCTTGTGCGATCCGTCTCTGGTTCCGAATGATCAATCCTGGCCGAAGCACCCTAAAGCTCAAATAACTAACAAGCTTATCTGGTTCACATGAACTCAGGGTTAGCATGCGTGGGCTCGTAGCATGTGCGGCGTGAAAAGCTGCCGGTGAATACCAGAAAACCTATAATAACGGCAGTGAAACTAAGCCTGTCCAAAGGTTGCTAATGCGCCCGCCCAGATTGTTGGCAGCCTGTCGGCAGTTGGCCACTGTGTTATATTACCACACTCAATTGTATGTCCAGTCAAAGCATTAATATTTCTGAAGTTTTAACCTATCTCCCTCTGCGCTAAAGAGCAAACCCAAATACAAATAATTGCAAAGAATATCTGTTAAGTTATGCATGGAACTCTTTGCAACGATAGTACTCAGGCTATCTTTGCCCTCGAATATGTAACTGATCTCAGTGACAGTTAGCATGGTATATTGCAAACGGCATGGGTTGAAAACTTCATGGGGCTGGTGCCATGCAATAAATTTGCAGTTTAAATTTTTTTAAATATAATTTATTTCTTGGAATTTCTTTTCCAGTTCAATGTTTATGAACGTGCTCAGCATGATGTGACCACTCACTTTCTCTGGAGATGCTTACTTTCAGTTGGAAGGCAAAATCACACTCCAGAGTTTTAAGTTGGGTAATATGACATATCCTATGAGGTTAAAAGGTAAAAAGTGATGTTAAAAAGTGGCTAACCCTAACATAGCCTGGCCACTCATGGATTGAATTGCATGATAACATAGTGGCTTTCACTGCCAACCTCTTATGTTAGTCATTTGCACATTTTAAGTTAAGTGTAAATGTTGACTAAGTTTTATATGTAGTGTCTATTACAGCAGAGAAGATTGGTACAATAGTGCATTGATATGAATCATTACATGAAGGTACAGTGCATGTTGTTGATACCATAATCTGGCAAAACCTAAGTTAATCTAGGTATATTGTTATGAGGCCTAATAATGCACCTGTACAGACCGATCCACCCATAGGCTAGGAAGATGATGCGAATCCTAATTGTATGGTAAATACCTTCTTCCAGAAAACTCATTCTGTGCTGACCCGGGCTGCAAAACATACATATGATAAGTGAAATGTTCAGCACACATTTTCTTCTGCATTGCGTTTCAAAAGCTGAGGTGATGGCCAAGTGTGGTGCGAAAAATCAAAAGAGCTGATACCCTGGCACAATTTAAGACAGGACTCGAATTACACTGCGTAATCCTGGATGCGAAGCTCGTTGCTTCTTGTTCGCAACTTGTTTTGACCCTGTAGCTAAACGAAGCCCCAGCTGCTGACGCCATTGTCCCACCGGACGGGACAGACCTTAGTTTAGACTTACGAAGTGAATCATTGTTTCGAAATGTCTTAATTAGTGATCGTGATGTAGCTGTGGTGGTGGTGGATTGGAGTTTAAGGACGCGTCGACATCTAGGGTCATTTTGCGCCCAGTGATGTAGCTGTACAACAACCTAACCACACACACATCGTACGCAACCACACGCAACCACACACAACCGCGCCAGCCGGCTGCCGGGTCACAACCGGGTCACCCGGCTGTGTGTGTGTCACGTGACCCTGTGTGTCGGGCTGTGCGGATGTGTGACGTCACTTCGCAACAGGTCTGACGCTGGAGATCCGGCCGACGGCGACGCAGCAGACGCTCACGCCGAACGGCTCTGGTATTGACTTCGGCCACGCCCCCTCGCACTCGCTCGCACCGAACGGCTCTGGTATTGACTTAGGCCACGCCCCCTCGCACTCGCTCACGCCGAACGGCTCTGGTATTGACTTAGGCCACGCCCCCTCGCACTCGCTCACACCGAACGGCTCTGGTATTGACTTAGGCCACGCCCCCTCGCACTCGCTCACGCCGAACGGCTCTGGTATTGACATCGGCCACGCCCCCTCGCACTCGCTCACGCCGAACGGCTCTGGTATTGACTTAGGCCACGCCCCTCGCACTCGCTCGCGCCGAACGGCTCTGGTATTGACTTAGGCCACGCCCCCTTGCACTCGCTCACACCGAACGGCTCTGGTATTGACTTAGGACACGCCCCCTCGCACTCGCTCGCACCGAACGGCTCTGGTATTGACTTAGGCCACGCCCCTCGCACTCGCTCACACCGAACGGCTCTGGTATTGACTTGGCCACGCCCCTCGCACTCGCTCACACCGAACGGCTCTGGTATTGACTTAGGCCACGCCCCCTCGCACTCGCTCACGCCGAACGGCTCTGGTATTGACATCGGCCACGCCCCCTCGCACTCGCGCCGAGTGACGGTCGGTCGCTTGTTTGTGTCAACTCTGACCGGCCAGCTGGCGCCGCTGGTGTGGTTGTGCACGCAGGCGGCGACGCAGACTGGCCGCCGGCTAGGGCGTACACACGTGGCCACGTCTGCACCCGATCACGCCGACTAATGGTGGCGCCGCCGGCTGGTCTCACGCACTCACCTGATGTGGCACCCTGGTCAGGTCACGTGATGTGGCTGGCACCCTGGTCAGGTCACGTGTGTGGCACCCTGGTCAGGTCACGTGATGTGGCACCCTGGTCAGGTCACGTGGTATGGTACCTTGGTCAGGCCACGTGATGTGGCTGGTACCCTGGTCAGGTCACGTGATGTGGCTGACGCCCTGGTCAGGTCACGTGATGTGGCTGGCACCCTGGTCAGGTCACGTGATGTGGCTGGCACCCTGGTCAGGTCACGTGATGTGGCTGGCACCCTGGTCAGGTCACGTGATGTGGCTGGCACCCTGGTCAGGTCACGTGATGTGGCTGACGCCCTGGTCAGGTCACGTGATGTGGCTGGCACCCTGGTCAGGTCACGCCCGTGACTCCGCCATGTCCTGCGGCACGGCCAGTCGTGGTGTGGGCTGACCCAGGTTCTGATGTCTGACCTGGTCAGGTCAGTGACGCTGACCTTAGCTGGATGGTGGCCCTGGTCGTGTGATGTGGCTGGCACCCTGGTAGGTCGTGATGTGTCTACCCTGGTCAGTCACTGACAACCCGCACCTGAGCTGGGATAGTGGCCAGTAGTGGTGTGGCTGACCCAGTTTGATGTGTTATGGTCAGCTACTGACAGACCCGACCTGAGCTGGGATAGTGACCAGTCGTGGTGTGGGCTGTACCCAGTCTCTGATGTGTTATGGTCAGCTACTGACAGACCCCGACCTGAGCTGGGATAGTGGCCAGTCGTGGTGTGGGCTGTACCCAGTCTCTGATGTGTTATGGTCAGCTACTGACAGACCCCGACCTTAGCTGGGATAGTGGCCAGTCGTGGTGTGGGCTGTACCCAGTCTCTGATGTGTTATGGTCAGCTACTGACAGACCCCGACCTGAGCTGGGATAGTGGCCAGTCGTGGTGTGGGCTGTACCCAGTCTCTGATGTGTTATGGTCAGCTACTGACAGACCCCGACCTGAGCTGGGATAGTGGCCAGTCGTGGTGTGGGCTGTACCCAGTCTCTGATGTGTTATGGTCAGCTACTGACAGACCCAGACCTGAGCTGGGATAGTGGCCAGTCGTGGTGTGGGCTGTACCCAGTCTCTGATGTGTTATGGTCAGCTACTGACAGACCCAGACCTGAGCTGGGATAGTGGCCAGTCGTGGTGTGGGCTGTACCCAGTCTCTGATGTGTTATGGTCAGCTACTGACAGACCCCGACCTGAGCTGGGGTAGTGGCCAGTCGTGGTGTGGGCTGTACCCAGTTCTGGTGTGTTATGGTCAGCTACTGACAGACCCGACCTGAGCTGGGTAGTGGCCAGTCGTGGTGTGGGCTGTACCCAGTATCTGGTGTGTTATGGTCAGCTACTGACAGACCCCGACCTGAGCTGGGATAGTGGCCAGTCGTGGTGTGGGCTGTACCCAGTATCTGGTGTGTTATGGTCAGCTACTGACAGACCCCGACCTGAGCTGGATAGTGGCCAGTGTGGTGTGGGCTGTACCCAGTATCTGGTGTGTTATGGTCAGCTACTGACAGACCCCGACCTGAGCTGGGATAGTGGCCAGTAGTGGTGTGGGCTGTACCCAGTATCTGGTGTGTTATGGTCAGCTACTGACAGACCCAGACCTGAGCTGGGATAGTGGCCAGTAGTGGTGTGGGCTGTACCCAGTATCTGGTGTGTTATGGTCAGCTACTGACAGACCCAGACCTGAGCTGGGATAGTGGCCAGTAGTGGTGTGGGCTGTACCCAGTCTCTGATGTGTTATGGTCAGCTACTGACAGACCCCGACCTTAGCTGGGATAGTGGCCAGTCGTGGTGTGGGCTGTACCCAGTCTCTGATGTGCTATGGTCAGCTACTGACAGACCCCGACCTTAGCTGGGATAGTGGCCAGTCGTGGTGTGGGCTGTACCCAGTCTCTGATGTGTTATGGTCAGCTACTGACAGACCCCGACCTGAGCTGGCACAGTGGCCAGTCGTGGTGTGGGCTGTACCCAGTCTCTGATGTGTTATGGTCAGCTACTGACAGACCCCGACCTTAGCTGGGATAGTGGCCAGTCGTGGTGTGGGCTGTACCCAGTCTCTGATGTGTTATGGTCAGCTACTGACAGACCCCGACCTTAGCTGGGGTAGTGGCCAGTCGTTGTGTGGGCTGTACCCAGTCTCTGATGTGTTATGGTCAGCTACTGACAGACCCCGACCTGAGCTGGGGTAGTGGCCAGTCTTGGTGTTGGCTGTGCCCAGTCTCTGATGTGTTATTGTCAGGTACTGACAGACCCCGACCTGAGCTGAGACAGTTGCTAGTGTGATTGACACTACGAATCAGCCTGTTCTTTTCACCCTTCTCTACTTTGCGGTTGATTTGCTTTCATATTCATACAGATATTTGTTCGCTGTTAGTAAGATATTGATATTTTCGTCCACGTTGGGAGGAGGGTCGGGAGGTGTACCATGTTGCCATGTGCTTATATTTGCAGTATTTGTATGTGGGGTGGAGTTTCCAGATATGCGCATGTTGTCACATGCCCATATTTAATATATATATATATATATATATATATATATATATATATATATATATATATATATATATCGTGACGTGACGTCACTCGGTGACCTCCGCCAACTGCTCGTGTCACGGAATGGTGGCCCGTATGGCGGACGCGCCGCTGAGCGCGGTGGGCTCGCCTCGACTGTGACCGGCTGGCGTGTTGTCGCGGCGCAGAGGTGTCGCCGACCCGCTCGTCTGGCGCCCCGACGCCGGTGGCCACGCCGCGACTGGACTCGATGGAGCGGCAGCCGCCCACACTCTGTACGTGCCGCACGTGTTGGTCGTGCGACACGTGATGCAGTGGGGCACGCACGTGTTCGGCTTGAGATTGCACCGCACGGGCAGTGTTGAAGTTATGCGTCGCAATTGCAGATTGGGGGAGGGGTATTTTGGGGCATCCGAGTCGGAAGGAAAACTGTGGTCTGCTCGTGACATCGGGAAGATTCTTTTGGTAATTGATATCAGTTTGTATAATTGTATCGAAGAGCAGCAAGCTTGCGGTCACTGTCAAGCAGCGCCATGCAATTTGTCGCGGAGGAAAGGGGATAATTTCCCAGACAGTATGATGTCCTGATGATAAACATCCATAACTGGGCCGTTTTTCCAACCCTGTGCACGCACTTCGTGGGGCGCACGTAGTTGGCTGTCACACAAAGCACGTGATGCACACGGAGCATGCGTGTTCAGCTCGGCCACGGGGTCGGGGAAGACGGGCCGATGGCGAGGCCAGGCCACCAGCAGGCGTCCCAGGTGGCAGAGTGTGCTGCCCCCAGCTCCCGGAAGGTGCCGTGCACACGGAGCCAATATAACTGACGCATGCTCTGCTGTCCTGTCGTCGCCTTCGAGTGAGGACAGGACAGCAGACGGACATTTTGGCGCGGATGCGCTTACGCTTTCCGATATTTTAGGTGACGAATCGCGTTTTATACAGACTGGCAAATTATTTAAATATATCTCGGACATCAAGTTGCATGTCATCTGCCCGTCACCGTAGCCAGTTTTTCCTCGTGCATGTATGCTGAAGGATGCGACTTGGGCGTGTGTATGTATTTATTACCTCAGAGGAAGGCCCGATCATGCAATACTATACCGGTAGCAAACTATTAGGTATGGTCGCTAAATGGCCAAACCTGGTCGATGCGCCCTAAAACTCAAATAACCAGCCAACCAACAAGATAACTGACGTGCTATGGACACGAGCATGGCTCACGTGGAGCACCAGCTGCACTCCACGAACGCCCAGTTTACACCCTGCACTGAGTGGAGGTGCGCACTCGCACAGAGACAATGGACACACGCTGTTTTGCTGGTGTGGCGCCCCACTTAAACCACCATCGCCGTGATGGTGTGGTGGTCACGTGCTGACTGCTACAGACGCCACGTGTCACCCTCGGCACACCTGGACACACCACCATTTGGTGGTGTGGTGTCACGTGCTATTTTTCGTGCTGACTGCTACAGACGCCACGTGTCACCCCGGACAGTGTCACCCCCGGCACACCTGACACACCACCACCGCCGTGCTGGTATGGTGGTCACGTGCTGACTGCTACAGACGCCACGTGTCACCCCGGCACACCGACACCACCATCGCCGTTGGTTACCCCACACACCACCATCGCCGTGATGGTATGGTGGTCACGTGCTGACTGCTACAGACGCCACGTGTCACCCTCGGCACACCACCATCGCCGTGATGGTGGTGTGGTGGTCACGTGCTGACTGCTACAGACGCCACGTGTCACCCCCGGCACACCACCATCGCCGTGGTGGTGTGGTGGTCACGTGCTGACTGCTACAGACGCCACGTGTCACCCCCGGCACACCTGGACACACCACCATTGCGTGGTGGTATGGTGGTCACGTGCTGACTGCTACAGACGCCACGTGTCACCCCCGACACACCACCATCACCGTGGTATGGTGGTGGTCACGTGCTGACTGCTACAGACGCCACGTGTCACCCCCGGCACACCTGGACACACCACCATCGCCGTGGTGGTATGGTGGTGGTCACGTGCTGACTGCTACAGACGCCACGTGTCACCCCCGACACACCACCATCGCCGTGGTGGTATGGTGGTGGTCACGTGCTGACTGCTACAGACGCCACGTGTCACCCCCCGGCACACCTGGACACAACCACCATCGCCGTAATGGCAATGCCTAATCGGTGTGTCGTTAACCGCCCTATTAATCGTCGTTTGAGTGAATATGGGTGTGTGCTGATACATGGATGTGGGTAGCTGATACTATACGGCAAGGTCAAGGCACCACTCGGAATTTGACCCGCAATGACCACGTCACACATGGACACATTCCAGGTGGGTTTAACATTGGTCCCCCATTCTGGCATGTCGCGGTTTAAGTTGTCTGGGAAACGCGTTAGACAAATGTGATGATGGAGGTGAAAGTTGCCATGTTCATACTAACGTTCCTGGAGATGGTATTCCAGAACGTTAGCATTCCCGGACATTGACACTCTAGAACATTTACAGTTCAGAACATTAAAATTTCATGACATTTGCAGTCCATAACATCAACATTCCAATACATTGGCAGTCCAGAAAATGAAAATTCCAGGACATTTACAGTCCAGGACATCCACATTTCAGGATATTTACACTCCAGGACATCAAGATTCTAGGCATTTACAGTCCAGGATATCAGCATTCCAGGATATTTACAGTCCAGGTCATCAACATTCAAGGACATTTGCAGTCCAGGACATTTGCAGTCGAATACGGATAATCGCAATTGTTCGAATGAAGTCGGAGAAATTTCGGATGTGACAGATTAGATGACAGGGCGGCAAAGCTGCCTACAGCGATCCACGAGCATTCCAAATTATGCAAAGAATACACCCGAGTATAAAAAACACACAAACAATATTGGGACCTGGAGCAACCACCAATGTACGCCTTGCAATGTTTGACTTACGTATATATCATTAGATGCGTGCAGTGGCTGGTCATGCACTGCTTTTCGATTACACAACTAAATGGAATCACGAGCACACCGACATTCACCTGAAACGTGTGATTCTTTCCTATAGACTTACTATGGCAGATGTTTTTTCTTTCTGTTCCGATACAATTATCTGCGTCTATGACGTGGACAGTGACTTAGTCGCGATTTCCCGTTTGTTTTCAGCCCCCACCAGTTCACACGGCAATCTGCTTGGAGCCCGTCCAGCTCTGGCTGGTTCCGCGCCACCTCGACAGCCCTTTCCGGGTCCTCCAATTGGCGGTGGGCACGCCCTTAGGCCACTCGGGCCCCGACCCGGCCCTGTCAGCCAATCGACACCTGCCTCGCCGATGATCGCTCCGCCCATGTCCGGCGCCAGCCAACCGGCGGCTCCGTCGCCGGCGATAGCTCCACCCGTGTCTGGCGCCAGCCAACCGAGAACTGGGCCGCCGATGACGACTCCGCCCACATCTGGAGCCAGCCAACCGGGACCTCCACCGCCGATGATGGCTCCGCCCATCGGTGGAGTCGGCCAACCGGGAGCTCGGCCGCCGATGATGGCTCCACCTGTAACCGGCCCCAGCCAACCAAGGCCACCGCCGCCAATGATGGCTCCGCCCATGGGTAGAGTCAGCCAACCAGGGCCACCACCGATGTACAACGGCTCCGTGAATGGCGGACCGGCGGCATCGACAGGGCCTGTGGGACAGCGGAGGTACCCTCAGCAAGTGAGTCAACTCGTCTCCGCTGCCCAACAGCAGTCTCATGGGAAATAGTGCCAGAGGGCATTGGACCGTGTCAGGCTGGATGTTAACCACGGCTTGTGTATATTAATTATGTGTTGGTGGACACAGGCTGGTTACTTTATGCCATCAGGCTGTTAAGTTTCGCCATGCTCAGTTTTTGGCAAATGCTATGTCTAATACAGGCCAGCGCATGCACTTGGTTTGAGTAGGGGTGTAGGGACAAGGTGGGAGGTGTGACGCCATGCTCCACCACAACTGTATCCTGGCCTTAGCCATTAACCCCACGACATTGACTGAAGACAATTGGCCCAAAATGGGCTTTTACCTGACCAACCTGACCCACCCAACCCCCAGCAGAGGTGAACACACAGTGGAACCATCCTAGTGTATCCTCGCCATCGCTCTACCCGACGTGCCCCCTCACTATTGACACGGTGTGTACTCGTCCACCCGGCGTGACCCTCTGTAGACATAGTATATCCTCGGCCTCGTGTGCTCGTCGCTCGGTGTCTCCCTGTTGAGTGTTGACCCGGTACGTGTGGCCTATGACCTGGTACGTGTGGCCTATGACCCGGTACGTGTGGCCTATGACCTGGTACGTGTGGCCTATGACCCGGTACGTGTGGCCTATGACCCGGTACGTGTGGCCTATGACCTGGTACGTGTGGCCTATGGCTCGGTACGTGTGGCAGATGACCCGGTATGTGTGGCCGATGACCCGGTATGTGTGGCCGATGACCCGGTATGTGTGGCCGATGACCCGGTATGTGTGGCCGATGACCCGGTACGTGTGGCCTATGACCCGGTATGTGTGGCCGATGACCAGGTATGTGTGGCCGATGACCATGTATGTGTGGTCGATGACCCGGTATGTGTGGCCGATGACCCGGTATGTGTGGCCGATGACCCGGTATGTGTGACCAATGACCCGGTATGTGTGGCCGATGACCCGGTCTGTGTGGCCGATGACCCGGTATGTGTGACCAATGACCCGGTATGTGTGGCCGATGACCCGGTATGTGTGGCCGATGACCCGATGTGTGGCCGATGACCCGGTATGTGTGGCCGATGACCCGGTATGTGTGGCCGATGACCCGGTATGTGTGACCAATGACCCGGTATGTGTGGCCGATGACCCGGTCTGTGTGGTCAATGACCAGGTATGTATGGTCGATGGCCCGATATGTGTGGCCGATGACCCTGTGTGTGTGGCCGATGACCATGTATGTGGTCGATGACCCGGTATGTGTACGATGGCCCGATATGTGTGGCCGATGACCTGGTATGTGTCGTCAGCCGCCGCCGCCAGCCAGTCACCAGAACGGGACGGGGTTGGCGGCGCCTCTCCAGAGGATGTCACTGTCAGCCAGAGCAGAACAGCCCGGTCAGCCGCCCAGCCAGCCGCCTGGCCAGCCGCCCACCCAGCCCCCCGGTCAGCCGCCCACCCAGCCGCCCACCCAGCCGCCCGGCCAGCCGCCTCGGCCCGGCTTCGGCGTGCTGACAGGCGGCTTCAACAGGATGTGGGGCACCGAGTCGATGGACCTGCTGCAGGTGAAGAGAGTCCCCTGGCTTGTTGCGGGGACCACGTCGAGACCTGGTGTGCGTAGCGGTCCCTGTGCGTGCCGCGGGGAAGTCTCCAGGCACCTGCCCCACTTGGCAGCCCCCAGACATATGCTCCACTGAGCAGGGCCCAGACATATGCCCCGCTGAGCAGCCCCAGACATATGCCCCACTTAGCAGTCCCCAGACATATGCCCCTGAGCAGGGCCCAGACATATGCCCCGCTGAGCAGCCTTCAGACATATGCCCCACTTAGCAGTCCCCAGACATATGCCCCGCTGAGCAGGGCCCAGACATATGCCCCCTGAGCAGCCTCCAGACATATGCCCCACTGAGCAGCCTCCAGACATATGCCCCGCTGAGCAGGGCCCAGACATATGCCCCACTTAGCTGTCCCCAGTCACCTTTCTCACTTAGCGGTCCACAGACATATGCCCTACTTAGCAGTCCCCAGACATATGCCCCACTTAGCGGTCCCCAGACATATGCCCCGCTGAGCAGTCCCCAGACACCTTCCTCATTAAGCAGCCCCCAGCCACATGCCTTGCCTAGCAGTCCCCATACCTGCACCGATAAACAGCCTCCGCAGATTTCTCAGAGAAACTTGCCGGCGTACCCCAGGTGGCAGTCTCCCCTACTGCAGGAGACGTTAGGAGACTTGCTGCTTTATCGCCGGTGGGGTCGGTGTCGATGGTTTCTGTTGTGTCGGCGGTTTCCGTTGTGTCGATGTCCGCTCCCTGGTGGTGTCTCAGCGGGTCTAATGCCTGGGTTTTGACGTGCCCTGTTGCCGAGAGTGCTAGGTTCCTTTGATCGCTGTTGGTCGGAGATGCCAGCCTCCATGTGTCAGAGGCCAGGATCCTGCAACCTTGGTTGGTCAGAGTGTTGACCTCTGACGAACTCTGTTGGTGAGAGTTAGAACTTGTGCCAGCTTGAGAGGCTTTGGGGTCGTGCCAAGTCGGGTCTGATGATTTGGTAATTATCGGTTGTGTTGTTTGGGGGTGGGGGTGGACTACGGCTGTACGGCGCTGTGGCTGGTGGTGGTGGGCTATCAGTGATGTGACAGAATGTCCAGTATTATGCGCAGCATGGTTGTGTTGTGCTATTGTGAATGTCCAGTATTATGCGCAGCATGGCTGTGTTGTGCTATTGTGACTGGTCGTCCCTATTATGGCTGATGGTCACTATTCTGATTGCTTGTGATCGATATGATTTGTGGCGGGTTACACGACACCTTATGACCGTTTTCCTCGTATTATGACTGGTGTTAGTTAGTTGGTTATTAGGGCTTTCGGGCGCATCGACCTCATTGGTCCGCCTATACGACTGTTGTGACGTGACAGCTTGATGCTGGTTGTGACATGTATGGTGATTATGAGTGACATTATGTCTACCTGTGGCTGGTGCTATAGCTGTTTGCGGCTGTTGTGCTGGTACTGCGACTGGGTGTGACGGGTTGTGACTGGGGGACGAGTAGTCTATGGGTAAGTTGCCCGTCTCACAATCGAAAGGTTGTGGGTTCGAGTCTCATCTGTCGCTACTCTTCGCCCGTGATCAATCGACGTGAGAGATTGGTGACGCTACATGACTCCACGGTCGATGTGTCGTAAAACCAATAACCAACAACCGACAGCGGGCTGTGACTGGCTGTGACGGGTTGTGACTGGCTGTGACGGGTTGTGTGACTGGTTGTGACTGGCGGTGACGGGTTGTGTGACCGGCTGTGACGGGTTGTGACGGGTTGTGACTGGCTGTTGTGACTGGCTGTGACGGGTTGTGACTGGCTGTGACTGTGACTGGCTGTGACGGGTTGTGACTGGCTGTGACTGGGTTGTGACGGGTTGTGACTGGCTGTGACTGGCTGTGACGGGCTGTGACTGGCTGTGACTGGCTGTGACTGGCTGTGACGGGTTGTGACTGGCTGTGATGTGTGACGGGTTGTGACTGGCTGTGTGACGGGTTGTGGACTGGCTGTGACGGGTTGTGACTGGCTGTGAGGTTGTGACTGGCTGTTGTGACGGGTTGTGACTGGCTGTGATGGGTTGTGCGACTGGCTGTGATGGGTTGTGACTGGCTGTGTATGGGTTGTGTGACTGGCTGTGACGGGTTGTGTACTGGCTGTGACGGGTTGTGACTGGCTGTGATGGGTTGTGTGACGGGTTGTGTGACTGGCTGTGACGGGTTGTGTGACTGGCTGTGACGGGTTGTGTGACTGGCTGTGACGGGTTGTGACTGGCTGTGATGGGTTGTGTGACTGGCTGTGACGGGTTGTGTGACTGGCTGTGACGGGTTGTGTGACGGGTTGTGTGACTGGCTGTGTGACTGGTTGTGTGACGGGTTGTGTGACTGGCTGTGTGACGGGTTGTGACTGGCTGTGACTGGCTGTGACTGGCTATGACGGGTTGTGACTGGCTGTGACTGGCTATGACGGGTTGTGTGACTGGCTGTGACGGGTTGTGTGACTGGCTGTGACGGGTTGTGACTGACTGTGACGGGTTGTGTGTCTGGCTGTGACGGGTTGTGTGACTGGCTGTGACGGGTTGTGACGGGCTGTGTGACTGGTTGACAGCAGCGGCACGTGCTGCCGCCGTCCGGACGGCCCGAGCCGCCCAAGGTTGTGCTGCCTCACGAACACCTCAACAACAGCAACTGCAGCCCAGAGTGAGTGCCACGCGCCCCCAGCGCCCCCACCCCCCACCACCCACACCACACCCCCCACCACCACCCCCCACCCCCACCACCACACCCCCAGACCACACACACGCCAGTGGCGTGACCCGCCCTGACCCGCGCTTGGTGTGGCTGGTCGAGGTGAGTGGTCTAATACCCGAGAAGGCAGCCCGGCAGGGTGACCTGGTAAGGAGACTTGGTGAGGACACTGGTAAGTGGACCTGGTAGGAGACCTGGTAGGACTGGTAAGGAGTCGCCTGGTGAGGAGACCTGGTGAGGAGACCTGGTAAGGAGACCTGGTGAGGAGACCTGGTAAGGTGACCGGGTAGGGTGACCTGATAAGGTGACCTGGTAAGGAGACCTTGAAAGGACACCTGGTAAGTGGACCTGGTAAGGAGACCTGGTAAGGAGTCCTGGTGAGGAGACCTGGTGAGGAGACCTGGTAGGAGACCTGGTAAGGAGACCTGATAAGGTGACCTGGTAAGGAGACCTGGTAAGGAGACCTGGTAAGGAGCGTGAGTCTGGTAAGGAGACCTGGTAAGGTGACCCGGTGAGGAGACCTGGTGAGGTGACCTGGTAGGGAGACCTGGTGAGGAGACGTGGTGGGGAGACGTGGTAAGGAGACCTGGTAAGGAGACCTGGTAAGGAGACCTGGTAAGGAGACCTGGTAAGGGGACCTGGTAAGGAGACCCGGTAAGGAGACCTGGTAAGGAGACCTGGTAAGGAGACCTGGTAAGGAGACCTGGTAAGGAGACCTGGTAAGGAGACCTGGTAAGGAGACCTGGTAAGGTGACCTGGTAAGGAGACCTGGTAAGGATAGCTGGTGAGGAGACCCAGTAAGGTGACCTGGTAAGGAGACCTGGTGAGGAGACTTGGTAAGGAGTGGTAAGGTGACCTGGTAAAGATACCTGGCAGAGACCCGGTAAAGTGGTCTGGTGAGGTAACCCAGTAAGGTGACCTGGTAAGGAGACCTGGTAAGGATAGCTAGTGAGGAGACCCAGTAAGGTGACCCATGGGCGCTAAATGACCTTGTAGTCGGCGCGCCCTTAAGCCCAAATAATAATCAATCAAACAAAACAGTAAGGTGACCCGGTGAGGTTCCCGTGTCCCAAGCCCCCCGTCCGTAAGGTAAGGTCTGGCAGGGTACCCGTGTCGCAATCCAAAGGTTATGGTTTCGAGCCCCGCCTATCGCTCCCCTTCGTCCGCGACGGAGCAACGTGGGAGATTGACGGCGCTATATCACCAATCGCAGTCGATGCCTGGTTTGACTAGCAACCCGGAAGGTGGAGCTGACGCATAAAGATGCGACAAGGAAAATAATCAATAGTTTGCCTGCTGTTTCTTACTTCCCACCCAAGTGTTAATCCAGATACAGTAGTGTGGCGTGCGTTGCCGAGAGGTAAGATGACCTAACCTGACTTGACCGCCACCGGGCAGGAGCAGTATCGGAGTCGAGAGTTCGAATCAACTCGTCCCCGAGACCGGTTTCAGTGGACACATGGCGTCGAGAAGACCCGATGTACACCGCTGGGTGGCGATGTGCCGGGGAAGCTACCGTTTCGAACTTTTCACCCTGTTAGCTGTAGTACAGACAATGCATGTCGTCTGCGAATGGCAGTATGTGTTTCAGCCAGATATGGTGCACAATTTGGAGCGTGTTCCCGGTGTGTTTCAGCATTTTCCGGTGCACAATGACGCGGGTGCCAGAGTCGGCCAGCATCCTGCAGAAGTCGCGCCTGCCGTTCGGCATCGTCATCCACCCGTTCAAGGACCTGCCGGTGAGGCTGCTGCTCAGCGCCGGCCTTCAGTCGGATAGGCGCTTCCGGGTCAAGCCCGGGCGGCGGACACCTTCGCTGACGATGTTTGTTTGTTTGTTTATTGGTTGGTTCACGACACACTTTATGCACATTCACGGCTAATGGCGCCGCCCACACTGTTTCGCCGGTGGGCCGCGGGATTGGGAAATGTCCTGAGTGGCGCTAGAGTCGAACCCGAGACCTTTGGTACCCATAGCTCGACACCTTAACCACTTGGCCATCCCCGCCCCTCGCTGACGATGTTGCTGGCTGAATCGCACATTATGCCTTCAGGACAGCTGTGTCGCTTTCCCTCGGATATCGAGTTTGGAGCGATTTGCAAACCTCGCGGACATGTGACGCTAGTGATTTACCTGTCTTATGAAGTCTCGAATACTGCTTTTCGCATGAATCCTGTTACACTGCTAGACTGATGTTTGCTTGCGCCTGCTCTTTCTTTTTCCCTGATGTCACTTCCATTTCACTGTTTCACTGATGCTACTCCCGTTTCACTGTTTCACTGATGTTTGCTTGCGCCTGCTCTTCCCCTTTCACCGTTTCACTGATATCTGCCCGTATTCTGAATGTTCGTGTGCCACTGTTGTCACCAATCATCCTAAGCTGTCATTCTAACATTGTTATGGACGCTGTATGACCGAAGCAGTCGAAGCGCCCCTAAGGCCAAATAACTAACAAATAACTCGGACGGTGGACACGCGATAACCAGGGGCGGATCCAGGAGCAGGGATGTGGCCCTGCCCCTGAATCAGGCACTGGACCATGCCTGTATCTCCTGCTATGGAGGTACGGTGCCCCTCTGACTGGAAGATGGCGCCCCTCCGGGACGCTCGAGTGTACAACCCGTCGAGTTTTCAACTAGGGACGCCTTTGCAGGACGCCGGAGTGCGTCCCCCTCCCCTGAAAAGGCCTGTAGTTAGTAACGTCCCTCCCGGACCGGTGCCTCCCCGTCAAAAGTCCTGGTTCCGCCCCTGGCGTGGCCCGTTCCTGCGTGCCACTACGCCGGCTGGCGAGGAGGTGGGGCGAGAGCTGTCGCAGCTTCTCCGGGTTGAATGTGGAGCTGTGCGTCTGTTCTGCTAGTCCGACTCGAAGGCCCTCTGGTGCCGTGTCGGAGACTCGAAGGTAGTGGTGTGGAAAGGTAGAACGGAGAACCGAAGGGTTTCGCAGGGGAAGGGAACGGGTGGGTAGTTTGAGGAAAAAACGGCAAAGCAGAGAACCGATGATATGGAAGGAGGGTAAGAAGTGGGTGGGAGAACCAGTGATGCAGGAGGGAATGTTGGTGGTGTCCGTGAGCGAGAGGATGGTAGGGAAAGAGAACGAGCTGCTGTGCTGGAGGAGCCAGTGGTGTGAGTGGGCTAGTATGTCGACATGACAGTGTGTCGTATTCAGGGTTAAAATAATGGTTTTCGTAAGGTGTGAGATGTCAAAACAAGCACAGTAGATGTTGAAATTTGCAATGAAATTAGTGTCATTTGGGATGATTTTGATCTCATTCAGACTCAAATATGAGTCAATAGTGTAGGTACTTATGACTGTACCCTTATCACATTACAGAGATTCATAATTTAAGAAGAGCTGTGTTCAGGGAGGAGAATAAAACTGTGCTATAAACTGGTGTTGTATGCCCTATCACATTAGGGGTAATCCCTTTACCTGAAATTACATTGCAGAAATGTTCGTGTGTCACAATTTCTTATCCGGAGCATGCATATGCTACTTATGAGTGAGATGCTGTTAGAAAAGAGACACGAATATTTCATAGGAAGAAGAAGGATGTGGATGGAGTGTTCAGAAAGTGGTATACTCCACCCTATTTCGTGGTAATTTCTCACTGGCCGTGCTGTGGGCGCTGTATGCCCGAAGCAGTCGAAGCGCCCATAAGCCCAAATAACTAGCTAAATCACTGCTGCGCCACGAGTCTGCCGGTGATCCAGTGCAGCACAATCGTGCGGTGCCGCTCGTGCCGCACCTACATCAACCCGTTCGTGTTCTTCATCGACCAGCGCCGCTGGAAGGTGCAACCTCTGCTACCGCGCCAACGACTGTGAGTGTGGCACTCGCGGTGCTGGTGGTGGTGCCAGGGCGGTGGTGCCGAGGAACGCAACACTCTGGTGCTGAAGGGGTCATACTGGGCACGGTGGGGTTCATACCGGCCACGGTGGGGCTCATACCGGCCACGGTGGGGCTCA